>JBAMBR010003348.1:0-35020 GCA_037044475.1 Zaprionus obscuricornis | reverse complement strand
GAAAAAGATTCTTACAACAACATTCTATAAGTTCAATGCCACGCCCCATTGGACAAACTAACGAAAAGGTGTTTTGTTTTTTTTTTTGTTTTTAATTATTGGCAACTGGATTCACATTGTTGTTGTTGTTGTTGTTGTTGTTATTGTTGTTGCTGTTCTTACTTCTGCTGCTGTTGCTTGTTGCTTGCTGTCAAACAAATGACGTTTTAGCTGATTCATTTGTTATGTGTTTCCATTGTTATTTCATATCGCTGTCCCCATCAGTATCCCCTTCCTCCCCCTCATCTTACTCTCTCATCACCCTAATAAGCTTCATTAACAGTATCCCCATCATTAACCCAATCATCATCATTATCATCATGAAGTTACCTTACCTATGATAAATGAGTTACAAAACTTTTCTCTTTATCATTTCATTCAGATTGTTGCATTTCTATATATATATATAAGTTTACATATATAAATTTGATATAAAAAATGTATTGTAATATCAGAAATTTCATAAAGCCCTTCAAGTATTTACATTCCACTTTACTTTCTTGCTAATTTAATTATTCTATTTAAATAAATTCAATTATTTTATAACAGTTCATCGAATATTATATACTCTTATTTTCGTGCACTTCAATTATTTTTATACCCTTGCAGAAGGGTTAATTTAGGACAGGAGCTTGTAACGTCCCTTAAGAGGCGTAGCATACCCAACATCAATTGAATTCCATTTTTTTGTTGTGTTTATCAAATTAAATAATTTTTTGTAACAAATTATGAAAGCTGGTTGTGTTTATGTTTAAAAAAAACTAAAAAAATGTAATTTATTTTGATATTCTGACCTAGAAAATTTCACTTTAAGAAAATGAAAACATGCGTTTCTATTATTTTTTCCATGACTGTATATCATACATTTCTGATCAGCTTCTTCAACTGAAGATAAGCTTTATGCAAGTCGGATTGGACCAATATATTATATAGAAAACTCATTTCCAATATCGTAAATTTGACAATACCACAAATTTTCCAATATCGTAAATTTTCCAATACCGTAAATCTTCCAATATCGTGAAATTTCCAATATCGTAAATATTCTAATATAAATTTTCCAATATCGTAAATTTTCAAATGCCGTTAATTTTCTAATATTGTAAAATTTCAAATATCGTGAATTTATCTATATCATAAATTTTCCAATACCGTACATTTTCTAAGATCAATTTTCCAATATCGTAAATTTTCAAATACCATCAACTTTCCAATACCGTAATTTTTACAATATCGTAAATTTTATAATATCATAAAATTTCTAATATAAATTTTCAAATATCGTAAATTTTCCAATATCGTAAATTTTCTAATATCATAAATTTTCCAAATATCGTAAATTTTCAAATACCTTAAACTTTCCAATACCGTAATTTTTACAATATCGTAAATTTTCTAATATCATAAAATTTCTAATATAAATTTTCAAATATCGTACATTTTCCAATATCGTAAATTTTCTAATATCATAAATTTTCCAAATATCGTAAATTTTCCATTACCAAAAATTTTCAAATATGGTAAGTTTTCCCATATCGTACATTTTCCAATATCGTAATTATTCCAATCGAGTAAACAGGAACTATAGTCGTATGACTTTCCGTTACCATTAAAAGCGATAGACATGCAAAGTCATGTCAGAGCCAACATGTCAAAATCAATTAATTTTCACTATCGTAAATACTATCGGTAACGTTGTAATAAATTACAAGAATTTCATGAAAATCCTTAACGCTTAAACGTTTTATGATTTAATAAGACAGCAAAGTATGCTTTACTTTAACATTTCAACTTCTGCAGCTGTTTTCTCTTCTGCAGCTGTTTTCTGCTAGCTTCTGTTCCCTTAGTATTTCATAGTGAAAATTAATTGATTTTGACATGTTTGGCTCTGACATGATTTGCATTTTTTTCGCTTTTAATGGTAACGGAAATTTTACGATATAGTAGTATTTACTATATTGGAATATTTACGATATTGGAAAATGTACGATATGGGAAAACTTACCATATTTGAAAATTTTTGGTAATGGAAAATTTACGATATTTGGAAAATTTATGATATTAGAAAATTTACGATATTGGAAAATGTACGATATTTGAAAATTTATATTAGAAATTTTATGATATTAGAAAATTTACGATATTGTAAAAATTACGGTATTGGAAAGTTTAAGGTATTTGAAAATTTACGATATTTGGAAAATTTATGATATTAGAAAATTTACGATATTGGAAAATTTACGATATTTGAAAATTTATATTAGAAATTTTATGATATTATAAAATTTACGATATTGTAAAAATTACGGTATTGGAAAGTTGATGGTATTTGAAAATTTACGATATTGGAAAATTGATCTTAGAAAATGTACGGTATTGGAAAATTTATGATATAGATAAATTCACGATATTTGAAATTTTACAATATTAGAAAATTAACGGCATTTGAAAATTTACGATATTGGAAAATTTATATTAGAATATTTACGATATTGGAAATTTCACGATATTGGAAGATTTACGGTATTGGAAAATTTACGATATTGGAAAATTTGTGGTATTGTCAAATTTACGATATTGGAAATGAGTTTTCTATATAATATATTGGTCCAATCCGACTTGCATAAAGCTTATCTTCAGTTGAAGAAGCTGATCAGAAATGTATGATATACAGTCATGGAAAAAATAATAGAAACGCATGTTTTCATTTTCTTAAAGTGAAATTTTCTAGGTCAGAATATCAAAATAAATTACATTTTTTTAGTTTTTTTTAAACATAAACACAACCAGCTTTCATAATTTGTTACAAAAAATTATTTAATTTGATAAACACAACAAAAAAATGGAATTCAATTGATGTTGGGTATGCTACGCCTCTTAAGGGACGTTACAAGCTCCTGTCCTAAATTAACCCTTCTGCAAGGGTATAAAAATAATTGAAGTGCACGAAAATAAGAGTATATAATATTCGATGAACTGTTATAAAATAATTGAATTTATTTAAATAGAATAATTAAATTAGCAAGAAAGTAAAGTGGAATGTAAATACTTGAAGGGCTTTATGAAATTTCTGATATTACAATACATTTTTTATATCAAATTTATATATGTAAACTTATATATATATATAGAAATGCAACAATCTGAATGAAATGATAAAGAGAAAAGTTTTGTAACTCATTTATCATAGGTAAGGTAACTTCATGATGATAATGATGATGATTGGGTTAATGATGGGGATACTGTTAATGAAGCTTATTAGGGTGATGAGAGAGTAAGATGAGGGGGAGGAAGGGGATACTGATGGGGACAGCGATATGAAATAACAATGGAAACACATAACAAATGAATCAGCTAAAACGTCATTTGTTTGACAGCAAGCAACAAGCAACAGCAGCAGAAGTAAGAACAGCAACAACAATAACAACAACAACAACAACAACAACAATGTGAATCCAGTTGCCAATAATTAAAAACAAAAAAAAAAACAAAACACCTTTTCGTTAGTTTGTCCAATGGGGCGTGGCATTGAACTTATAGAATGTTGTTGTAAGAATCTTTTTCCCCACAAGTCATGTTACAAGTATTGTCAATTCTTTTGCTATGTTACGTTCCGGCATCTTATCAGTTGCTTGGAAATCAAAAAAAAAAAAAAAATTACTTATTGCCCAACTGGGGCCGCATCGGTCGATCGGTCGTATGAGTAATGCTCAAATAAAATATTATGAGGATCTGCTATATGCTGCTGTAATTTTGCATAATTCACTTGCATTTTTTTTCTTTTTTTTTTTAGTTTACTTTAATTGCAAAATTTACATTTTCAATCAGGGAAATTCCAAATTTCATAAAATCGAAATGCATAAATGTCGAAACTAAACTTGATCTTAAATTGTAACTTCGATTCAATTTCGATTACGATATACACACACACACACACACATAAGTTGCTGCTGTGTGGGCTGCAACGTCAACGTCGCTGTCGACGCAGTAGTAGTAGCAGACGCAGCAGCAGTAGCCGCAGCAGTAGCAAACAGCAGCATATTCAACGTCTCCATTGCCGTCTCCGTCGCCGTCGCCGTCGTTGTTCGCTTTTGGCGCAATCGAAAGTTACGTTTTGGCTTTACGTAGACCGCATTAGTTGTACGCTGAGTGTCGTCGACGTCAGTTCATAGTTATACAAAAAACAAAAAAATAAAACAAATTTCCAAAATTATTAAAGATTTTTTCAAGATCTTCAAAACTTGTGCTTGTGAGTCAAAAAAAAAAAATATTAGAAATTTTTCTGTGCAGGAAAAAAAACAAATTTTAATTTATTTTTTTTTACTATTTTTTTACTATTTTTTTTTTTTTTGGGTTTTGTTGGTCAAGTGCTTGAAACAATGTTACATTTTTTTATTTTTTTATTTTTTTTTTTTGTCTAGCAATCAGAATTTGCAAGTCAGAAGCACAACAAAATTGTGAAAGTAGAGCAAAAAATAAATAAAATCGAAATAAAAAAATGTGTTAAAATGCCGCCAAGCAAAATAATTTTCCAAGTATAGACAGGAAGTAGGAAGTTGACAAGGGCAAAGGCCTAAGACTAAGACTAAGATTAAATCAAAGTCTAAGTTTAAATCTAAGCCTAAGTCTAATATAAATATTATTATCTTGAATCTACATTTAGTTCTGTGACTGCTAATCAATTTCATTTCAATTTGCATTTCGATCTGTTATCAAATCGCATTTAAAATGCTTAAAAAAAAAAAAATAAATAAAATTATTGTTGTTATTGTTAAAAGTTATTGGCAAGAGATGTACATGGATGTACAGCTAATTATTCATATTAATAATAATCTATTTAACTAGCGGCATTAGCTGCAATTTGTCTTTACACTTCAAAACTTGCTTGTCATTTCGCAGCGCCGCGCAACGCAAAGCTTTGTTTTTTTTTTTTTTTAATTTTTATTTTAATTTTAATTTTTTTTTTTTTTTTTGCATTGCACAATAAACAATTCAAACAATTTTAATAATTTTTTTTTTATATGCCATTTGACTGGACAGTCTAGTATATAAACTAACTATATATATATATATATATATATATATTCATATTCATATATATTTATATATATCTCAGACTTCCATAGTGGAAGTTCCACATATAGTTCTCAGTCCACAAATCGCAATCACATCCACTTTCTGTTATTTATAACTATTAATTTGTGCAATTAACTTGCAAATCGCTTCACACACACACACACATACAACTGATTAAATAAATTAAAATTAAACTATAAATAAAAAAAATTGCAAACAAAAAAAAAAAAAATTCATCAGCTAAAAAAAAAAAAAAACTAATGGGAAATAAGCACGTAAATATTATTACTAACTAGTCGAAATTTCTATACTCTTCGTTTGTTAGTGTACTGCCACGCCCCCCCCTCTATTACTGTGCAAGTTGTCATAGATTTACAAGTTAGTGTTTAAATGCTCATCGTGATCAACTATAGATGAGCGTGCTCGCATTTCTCTAGCAAAAATTTCTTCATTTTCCTCTCTGCAGCAGGCATCAGTCTTCTAGCACATCTCTTACTCCTACACATATATTGTTTTACTCTCAGCACTTTCCCGCCCCCTCTCTGGCTGACATGCTATAGACCGCAACAATTTTCATTACCACCTCATGCCCCTGCTTCATTTCTTCATGCTCCATTCGCAATTCCCATTCCCATTCTCATTCCCATTTCTATTTCTATTTCTATTCCCATTCCCCATTCTCCATTCCCATTTCATGCATGGCGCGAGTCTGCGATTATCTGCGACACATGTGTTCAATGCATGAGCTTAGCTTATATCACACTAAACTATTTCGTGTACAGATCTCTATATATATATATATATATATATACAGATACAGATATATATATATATACATATATGTTTCGATAGTTATTTTATTTAAATGCGAATCATGCAAATGCCATCAAACATCACACTCACATACAAACACAGAGACAAAGGCAGAGAGAGAGAGATTAGTGAAACACAGTTGAACAAAACAAAGGAAATTGAAAAACATGCGACAAATGTTAAGAATTCAATTCATGAACTGAATTTAAGTTCTCCTTATTTTTTATTTATTTTATTTTTTTTTCGCTATTTGATTTATTTCTTTTTTTTTTTCTTGGGTTCCGTATTATAATTTAACTACAATTATCGATGCTAAGCACACTATATACATATCTCTCTCTTTCTCTCTTTATATCTATCTCAATTCCTCAATTGACTTTTCCCTATTGTGTGAGGTTTACTTTTTGTATGCAGATAAATTTTCAGCTCGTATAATTTGTATCTTTCAGCCAGCACGTGTTGTACGACAAACTGGTTAACAGCTTGCCTCTAGCCTCTAGACTCTTGCCTCTTGACCAAAATATATACAATAAAAAAAAACTAAGACAATTATTGCTCAAGTCAAAACACAGCAGACACGTGTTAAAGACAGACCAACAAACAAATCAACAAAAAAAAAAAACAAATTGCAAAATTATTCGAACTTGTGATACACTTTGCAGACTTCATCAAAGTGTTTTTCATGCAAAAATTTACGAATATTTAATCGTTAATTATACTATGTTAGCTATATGATAATATAGTAGCATGATTTGTATTCAATTTGATAAATATATAAGTGAAATCCTGCAAATTTCAGCAGGATAGTTTTATAAATAAAAAAGTTTTTAATACAAAAATTGAATTTTCAAGCGATATTATATTGATTTTCTATAGATATTATATAGCTAGCTATATTATAAAGTAATCTGAACTGAACTCTTTCCAACTAATAAGCAGAAGGAGCCAAGTTTAATGCTGACACGTCTCATATGCGTGACAAACAACTAAGCAAAATGTATAAACTCTTTGTAAGTGTATAAAAAAAAGAAAAAAAACGAAAAAAAACAAAAACATAGACAAAACATTTGTATTTTTATTTTATGGATTTTTATTGGATTTGTTATCTGAAATTATGCAGCGTTGTCTTGTTAATCACGACTAATCGCAGTGTGTCTTCAAGTCCACAAATTTATTTAAATTTTATGCAGTTTTTTTTTTCTTCATTTTTTTTTTGTATTTTGAGTGTCATTGCAAAATTGAAATATTGAAATATTGAGAAACATTTTGCTTCTGAAATTTCGTAAAAATTCACAAATTATTTTATTTATTATTTTTTTTAATATCGTATTTTTATTTGTTTTTAAAAAAAAATCTTAAAATATCAATGAATTTTCAATGAATTTCAATTTTTTAAAGGCAACAAAAAAAAATATCAAGCGAACATAATCAGAAAATAAATTTGCATGTAGCGCAGTGTTGGCACACGACAAACGAGATGAAACTTTCACGATTTTATAGTCTTTCTCTCTCTCTCTCTCTCTCTGCCGCTCTCTCTCTGTCTCTCTCTCTCTCACACTCTCACGCTCTGGCTTAAGCAATGAGAGAAGAATCACATTAGAAGTGCGTGTGTGTTTAACAACAAGCAATAAAAAAAAAACAAATAATAATAGCAAAAAAAAAATAAAAAAAAAAGAAAGAAGAATAATAAATAAAATCGACAATTAATTAAAATTAATTAAAGCTAAATAAATCACTTTTAGTAACAACAACAACAACAATAATAACATTGTATACAAAAACAATAATTAAAAAAAAAACGAAACTGAAACTTGGCTGCAATTGTTGTTGTTGTTGTTGTCTGTTGATAAGGCCAGATTAAAGCGTTGAGAAAATCAATTAATTAGCACAACATTTTTTTTTATTTTTTTTTTGGGTGCTGTGCGAGTTTTACTCAGAGTTTTGATTGATAGCAAAGACACAGACGCTGGCAAAGCAAGGTAAAGGGTGAAGCAAGGGGAGGGGAGGAAGGAAGGGAAGAAAGGGTAAATGATATTCGCTTATGGCAAAGAAACTAACATTGGAGATTGGCCAACAATTGGATGAAGTCGAGCGTGGCCGTGGGCAGCGCGCGCGTTTTGGGTTGCTGCAACTGTGTTAATAGACAATAATCGATAAGCAAAAAAAGCAACAACAACAGCAACAGCAACAGAAACAACAACAACAAAAATTATAATTTTTTTGTTTATGCTGCAGTTAACGGCTGCAGCAGCAGCAGCAGCAAGTGTTTCATGGTCTTTTTTTTTTTTAAATATATATTTCTAACGTTTTCATTTTCTATGTTTGTTATACAGATCACAACAATTGAAATTGAAATTGAAATTGAACGAAAATAATTGAAAGCGAGAAAAGAAATGGAAATAAATAGCATAATGCAGGCATCGTCATCGCCAAACAGCAAACGTTTTGTTGTCGAAGATTCAAGTAAGTTTAACAAATTCATTGTCATGCCTCTCGTCTCTCTCTCTCTTTCCTTTCGCTATACTTTCCTTCACTCCCTTGCTGACACTTTCATCTGTCTGCCTGTCTGTCTGTCTGCCTGTCTGTCTGTCTGTAGTCTGTCTAGAGGCTTTTACTATTTATAAATAGCTTCCGGCTTAGAAAGTGACCAGACGGAAGTGCGTTTTTATTTTGTCACACACTCCTTCGCCTTCGCCTTTGCGTTCGCGTTCGCCATTGCCTTCTCCTATCTACTATCTCTTTCACTCAACATGCTCCCTTGTTAAGCATTGCTTGAATGGCTTGTATTTAGCCGGCATTCAGCCAATCACCGATTATCAACAAGTTGAAGTTCAACGCCAGTCAACATCTATTTGGCCCTGAGACAGTAAGACTTCAAATCAACCGACGACTGTGACTGTGACGGTGACGGTGACGGCTACGTTGACTATGACTGTGACTGCGACTGCAGCAGCGACTGCAAACGCATCATGAGTCAGACTTGTTGGGGCTTACTACGCATAACTGGAACATACACACACACATGCTATGCTTTCACATGTCTCTGTCTCTCTCTCTCTCTCTCTCTCACACACACGCACACTGTCTGTCTCTATCTATCTCTAGTTACTAAGGTGACCTCGGATGGGGAACCACACGGCATGATGACCATGGTGGCTGGTTTATCAGGCCTATTGGCAGCGATTGTCATTCTTGCCGTGCTCGTTTCAATGGTCGCTTGCCGCAAGCATAAAACGTAAGTAACGCTATCTCTTTCTCATTCTCTCTCTTTTGCTATTGGTGTGCAATTAACAGTTAATTTAGTTGTTGCATCCACAGTGGCAGCAATAATAATGACAACAACAAAAACAACAAGCAGCAGCAACAACAATCAATCAATTCAATTTCAAGTTCTGTAGCAATGACAAGCGTTCAAATGCCACAACGTCAATTGGCGGGAAATTTGAATGCTGCATTCGCTGAAAGCACTTTGTCATTGAATGTCAATGAAAAGTTAAAGAAGAAGATTAACGATGAGGAACAGAAAGAGAATAAAGAAAATCAATGTCATACAACGATTCTTGTTGAACGTTATTGAAAGCCGTTATATGAAAGGAATGCAAGTGATGATTTGTGAACAAATGAGACTGACGCAGCGGTGGATGACAATAATGTTGCCGCAGCTAATTATTAATATATCATATTATATAAATATTATATTAGAATAAGAGTGTTTAACACACACATCCAAACCCCCCCCCCCCCTCCACCACACTCTACCCAATCCACAATTTTTTTTTTGTTACTTTGTTATTGTATATACACATATGTAATCTACATTTGAATTTAAATTTGAATGCATAACGAGGTTGCCACACTTTACACTTTACTACACAATGTGTGTTGAGTAATGCTTGTAATTTATCGACAATGATCGATAGCTTAGCGTGCCAGTTATGTGCTTTATATGCTTTGCAAGCAATATTTTACACAATAAAATGCAATATATAATAATAATTAAGTTTTGTGTTTTTTTTTCTTTTTCTTGACTTTTATTTTATGCAACTGTTCATGGTGACCATGCACAGTCACAGTCACAGTTTAATTAAATACGATATGCAGTGGCCAAGTTCGATAGATTTTTCTCCAAAAATAACAAAAGCTAGCTGCTACAAAATTCAGCGATAACAAAACGTATTTACAGTTAAACATATAAACACAACGAAATGCAACAAATTATTGTTTGTATTTAAACTTATCACATACATGTATATGTATATATGTATATAAAAAATGCATATAAAAAAAAAAGAAAAGATTGTAAATAAAAGTGAAATGTAAAAGTGTATTATAATAATGCAATTGTAGCATAAAATCATATGGTGCAGCCATGCACGCTTACAGCGCACTGCTGCGACAACCGACAACCATGGCCAGCAGCGCCATGCGTATGTACATGCCATACTCCGCCTGACGGAAGTAAGCAGCACGAGGATCTGAATCAAAATCTCGACTTATCTCATCCACACGTGGCAATGGATGCAACACAATCGTACGTTTATTTGCATGTGTCATCATTTTGGGTGTAACAATAAAATGACCGCAGCACTGTAAGAATATTTAAGAATTTATATAAAAAAATTTGTGTTTTTAGCAAGGCTTCCAACTTACGCGTTGATAGTCAAATTCAGTATGGAAACGTTCACGTTGTATGCGCGTCATATACAACACATCGGTGCTAGGCAATGCCTCCTCAATGCTATCAAATGTACGTTGCGTGATGCCACGCTGCTCCAGATAACGCATTATAGACATGGGCATACCCAAACCAGGTGGCGATACATACTGCAAGTTGACATTGTACAGTGTCAAGAGACGTGCCAATGAGTGTACAGTGCGTCCATTCTTCAAGTCACCAACCATAGTTATGGTTAAACCATTAACTGTACCAATCTCCTCACGTATGGTGAAGACATCGAGCAACGCTTGTGTTGGATGCTCGCCAACACCATCACCGGCATTAATCAATGGTTTGCGTGAAAATGATGCAGCGCGCTGTAAGTTTCAAGATGAAATGTAACTATGTAGAGATTTTCAGTTGCAAATGTTTACTTACTGCCACAGCGCCTGGTTCGGAATGACGCAAGACCATGACATCTGCATAGCTTGCCATTATCTTGATGCTATCCTCAAGTGTTTCACCCTTCTTCACTGATGATGTTACCTGATCCATAGTAATAACATGACCACCCAAACGTTGCATAGCCGCAGCGAAGCTACATTGTGTACGTGTGCTAACCTCATAGAAGATGCTAGCCATGATTTTGCCTCGTAATAGATCATCAACTGGACGATCCTTGGTTACACGTGCTTTCAACAATTGTGCCAAATTGAAGATATCATTCAAATGTTCCTTGGTAAACATATCCACGGATAGCACATGTTTACCCACTAGATAATGTGCCACAGGATTTGGTGTTGTCTTTTGTAGATATTCCTTGAGTGTTGTATTACTTGATGAATCCAAACGTAAACGTGGCGATGGTGAAACAGGACGCAAAAAGTTACCAGCATTCAATGATGAACCACCAGCAGTTGTTGTCTCATCCACAAAGTGTACTGTGCTTGTACGTCCACTGGAACTGGCACCAGCACCTGCACCAACACCAGCACCGGCACCATTTGTTGTTGTACCTTCGGTAAGTAGACGTGCAAATTGATCATTGACATCCGTATCGCTGGGTAAATCATTACTATTGCTGCCATCTAGTTCGGACTTTTGTATTAATGGAATCTTGGAACGCACATTCTGGCCATAACCTGGCTGCACCAATACCTGACCATCAATAAAGGCAACTTCACCGCGCAATACAACACGATGTACACGACCCTTAACCTTAATGCCACTAAATGGTGACCAACGTGCCTTTGTCTTCAAATCATTATTATTTATGGTCCATTCCTCATCCAAATCAATTTCTACATATGTTTGCGGTTGTTCTGGTAAATTGAATATATTACGTGGATTACGATGAAATTTGCGTTTGATATCCTCAAGAGTTAAGCGTCCCTCGTGTACGGCCTGCAGTAGTAGTGGTAAAATTGTCTCTAAACCGGGAAAACCAGGTGGTGGACGTTCCGATTGTTTCTCTTCAAGTGTATGCGGTGCATGATCAGTGGCAAATACATCAATATATTCCATATGTTCCCATAATGCATCCTGATCCTCAGGTGAACATAATAATGGACGCACCTCCGCCATACCCTTGCCAAGACGTTCCAAATCTCGTGTACTAAGGAATAAATGATGCGGACAAACTTCACATGTTACCCGCATACCCTTCTCTTTAGCGGCACGTATCAATTGTATTTCCTCTTTACGTGCCACATGACATATATGCACGGGACGCTCCAATAGATGTGCCAATAATATAACAGCTGCCATGCTCTGTCGTTCGGCATGACAAACGATGGGCGCACGTTTTGGCCAACGAGACAAGTGACGCTGCCAAGCAGCCATATCACTTAAACGCAATGTACCAAATGTATCATTGAGATACATTTTGAGGCCACAGGCCTGTGTGGCCAATTCATGGACATGCTCCCAATTATTATCCGAGGCGCCAATATATAAAGCATAATCACAACGTGCACCAAGACGTGCTAGTTCACGGAATTGATTAAATGTCTCACGATCAACGATCGATGGATTTGTATTTGGCATGGCACAGACCATGGTAACACCACCGGCTAAAGCAGCTGCAGTGCCACTGGCAAAATCCTCTTTATGCGTAGCACCAGGTTCACGCAGATGCACATGAACATCAATGAAACCTGGCAATTTGACAATGCGACGTGATGTCATGCAATCTGTATGTGTTTTCATGCCAGGATTACGGCCAGTTATACGCATTGATTCTACCAATAATTTGGTACACTTGACATCTGTAACCAATGGTATAGAATAATCAACAGCCAAGCGACGTGTCCGATAGCCATGCGTCATAAATGATGAGACTCTGCAATGAAATATAAAAATTAATTCAATTTTTCATACATTCAATTAAATAATCGAAATATGAAACAAACCTTCGTACACCACCGCCGCGCATTGGCAGATTGATAACTAAATCAAATTGTTTATTGGCCAAGAATTCAGCCAAATGTCGTAGCTCGCCATTGATATCATCTGGTGTTGTCTTATCGAATGTCCACTGTACAGACTCTACCTGTAAATCAAAATGAAAACCAGACCAGAAAAAAAAATATAAATTATTATACTACAATTTATACTCTATGGCAGAATTTTATGCCGAGGCCAAGGCCACGCATCAAGTCGAGTTGAAGCGAAAGGCAACGCATCGCATCGTTGCAAGCCAATTGGCAAATGTTTACTTAGACTACACAAAGATATCGTTTTTTCTATATATTATATATATACGACATGTCATTCGCATTTGAACAATCAATAAAAAATTATAACAATATGAAAACATGCAACAATTGTACAGTGGAAACAATTAACAAAACAAAAATGTAAAAATAATAAATGCAAAATTTAAAATAAAAATAATAATAAATAGTAAAATAAATATAAATAATAAATATTAATAATAAACATTAAAATAAAATTAAATATTAAAATAAATATAAATATTAAAATAGTAAAAAAAAAATAAAACTAAACTTTCAGAAATAAATAAAAATATAAATAAATATATATATATAAAATAATAAATATATATAAAAAATAATAAAATAATTTAAAAACAGATTAATTACAACAAAAAAAAATATTAAAATATTAAAAACAAAAATAAAACAAATCAAATTAAATTAATTAAAATTCATAAATGAATTAAAAAATAATTATAAATAAAATAAGTGAATAATTAATAAAAAAAACACATAATATGGTAAATACAGGAAAATTAATTAATTAAATAAAAATAAATGGTTAAAGTGGAGAGTCGAAACATAAAAATCAATACAATTTTGAAGAATTAAAGCAAATTTAAATTTCCGTTACCACTAAACGGACAAAAATAATTTAGATCATGTCAGACGTTAAATCAATGAATTTTGTGCATGAAATATCAGACGAGCAGAAAATGATAGCTGCACAAAAATTTATTTTACTGTATATTAACTATGTTAATTAAGAGATTTAGTTATATTAATAGTGATATATATATTAACAGAATTATGTAAATTAACAGAGCTTGTTCGCCTGATATTTTGCACTGAAAATTAATTGATATTTGCATGTTCGGCCTCTGTCTGACATGATCTGCATTTTTTGCGGCCTGAAATCTAATGAAAATTTGAATCCTGTTTCATAATCGAAATTTTTTTTTATTTATATCAAATATTTAATAAATAAAATCTCTGTAAATTCCTTGAAGATTTCATATCCTCGCAATCTTAGAAGAAAATTTTTAATACAAAATCTTAATTTTCCTATGGCAGCTATATGATATAGTGTTCCGATCCGATCAACTTATACGCAGCTATCTATATCTATAAACTTTAATACAAATATTTATTTATTTTATTTAATTTCTTTTTTTTTTACAGCTGATTTAATGATGCCTGTACCACTGTGCCAGCTAGATGCCTCTTGTACTGTATCTTGTTTGTCATGTTTACATGGCGCAAAGAAAAAGAAGAACAAAAAGTAGAAAATAAAACAAATCAATGTCTGATAACAATGTCTCCCACTTGACTAGCCGGAAGTGTAGGAAGAGTCAATAGTGTTTTCTCCCATCTTTCACATATTGTCAACGATCGTTGAAAATGATCGATCGATCGATCGTTCGTACGATCGATGTTAACGATCGGTGATCTTATCATAGCCAATGACAATGACAAATAGTTGATTGGCTGATGGCAAAGCAAGAAAAGAAATTGCTATTGAAGTAGTTTAATTGCTGCAGTAAGAGCAGCAGCAGTAGCAGCAGCATCGGACTGAATATGGGCTGCAAATGTTCGAAGCATTTGGATACTGAAACATTGCCGAATCCATTGCAACAGTTGCAGGAGTCAGAGATACCACAACCGCGTGGACGACAGCGTCAGAATGAGAAACGACAAAGACAATTGGCGAAATTGCAAAAGCGTAATGCGCGTAAAAAACGTCGACAACAACGCAATGGCAGCAGCAATAACAGCAGCATCAGAAGTAGCTTGCGACGCAGTAGCTACAACAACAATCGATTAAATGTGGCACCACAACAATTACGTTTAGCTGGTGGCAGCAATGGCAGCACTGCCACTGAATGCATAAGTGCGCTTTATGCACGTACAGTGGAACAACAACGTGATAAGCAGCAGCATAAAATTGAATTAAAAATTCAAAATCAATTGGAGCAAGAGTTGCAAACGTTTCTATTGAATCAATTGTTGCTATGCATACAATTCTTTGGACAATTTGAGCATGAATTGGCGGCCATTGATGAGCAATTGTTGGCCAAGCAACGTGCCAGTGCACAGATACTGACGGAGCATAGTTTAATACAGATCAATGCAATCGATGCTGCCGTTGCAAAACGTTTGCTTTTTAAAATTAGGTAAGCACTGACTCTTTCTCTCTCACACACACTCTCTCTCTCTCTCTAGCACTTATTCTTTCTCTATTTCTTTTCCCTAGTGATGGCATACAACGCAAAGCACAACCGCTGCAGAAACCTTTGACATATGTGATCTTTGATAATGTTGATATAGCGCGTCCTAATGATGCCAACTATGATTCGATAGCAGCGCTATGCAAAGTGCTGCTTGAGACCGATTACTATAATACGACGCCATGTCGTGCACAATATGTGCAGCTGCTTGAGCAGAGTCGCTGGATGGGCTATGTGCGTCTGAAGTTGCGTGAGCCGACGCCAATGCAGCAGCAAATAAAGGAAGAACAGCAGCAGCAGCGGCAGGAAGATGAAGAAGACAATGAAACTATTTATACTGATGGCAGTTCAGGTTATAGTACAGCTGGAGGCAGCGGAGCAGCAGCAGCAGTGACAACTGTTAAAAATTCAAATGCTAGCTATAAACGCAGCGTATCATCAGATTATGATTATGTTTATATAGCACGTTTAAATATGCAACGTCCATTGGATGAACTAAAGCTGCAGCTGCCACATGATGCTAGCTTGCAACGTAATGTGCTACCCGAAGCATGTGTCTGTCGCCTCGATAGCTGTTTGCACAGTTGGCTGGAACAAAGCGACGATGACGATGATGAGGAAGAAGACGAAGATGATGATGATGATGATGATGACGAGCATGAAGATGATGATAATGAGGCAGAGTTAAGCAGCAGCAGTTACAGCAATGACCTGAAACAAATACAACAACAATCAAATGGCTATGAGACAGTACAAGTTCTACGACAATGTCGCATCGAACAGCAACGTCATCGTGCATTGAGACAACAAACATATTTAAATTCAGAACAATTTATGAATTATTTTGCTGAATTATTGCGACAACAATTGGCAACAGCATTGGGTATCAGTCAACGTCAATTGGCTAATGGTACATATCGTGGCTGTAGCATCTATACAACAACCGATGAATTAGTGCCAGCAATACATGTACCCAATGCTTGGCCAGATTGTGCATTTGAATTTAATTTACGTGCACGTCCACAAACAGCAGATAGTCAGCCATGGCCAACAGCAATGATGCGTAAACGTTTACAAACCTTTGGCTATCATTTAGTGCCCATTGGTTATACACCAAAACGTGCACGTAATCCATTTCGTGCACTGGAATGGCGCATTGTATTTCCATTGGCTGAACAATATTTGGAGCGTCAATTGTTGCCACAACAATTGAAATTGTTGTTAGTATTAAAATGTTTAATACGCACATTTGTTAATGATAAATGTCAAGCGATGGGACATATAATGCAACACTTGCGTACACATTTATTTTGGCAATGTGAACGACAACATGTTGATGTTGCTGCTGCTGCTACAGATACTGCTGATACTGCTGATGAATTTCTTGGTGAACATTTAATGCATTTTTTGCAAACATTTGCCAATTGTTTGGCCAAGAAACATCTTAGTGATTATTTTATTGAGCGACGTAATGTATTTGAACATGTGCCGGAGGATGCATTGATGGAATTGCGTGCAATTATGGCTGGGATTGTGGAGCAACCATTGTTGCATGTTTTGCAAGCATTACGTAATTTACAACATGCTGATGATTTTTATCCAAAATTCAATTATAATCGTCTATTGGAGACATTGATGACACAAGATTATTTAGAGTTGCGCACATGGTCAAAATTTGCACGTAATCCTTTGCCATTTACAGAGACAAAGCAGCAGGAGGAGCAATTAAAATCTGATGTTAACGATGCTAGTGTTGCTGTTGGTCTGCTTGGCATGCAGCAACATCAGGAACGTACGCGTGGCAAATTGCGACGCAAGACACAATTATTACGCGTACAACAACTGCAACAACAACAGCAGCAGCTGCAGCAACAACAACAACGTAAATTAGCTGCACAACAGCGACGTCATTCAGCTGATTCTTTGACAACATTTGCCAGCATGCCACTTTTACTGCCACAAGCAAATGTTGAGCAGGCAACAGCTAATATTAAATTGTTGCCACAATTAAATGATGGCATTGAAATAATGCGACGCACAAATCTTTTAGAGCTGCTGCTCGATCATATGCTCGCAATGCTGGCCAAAGCTATTGAATATCGTAATGCACAGCATGCACAGTTGTATTTGGTGCAAACGCAACGACTTTGCCGACTGTATCAGCAATTGGGTTGCACACAGAATGCGCAACATTATGCGGCAGCAATTTGTCAGGCGGCCAGCAATATTGAGCGCATGGAACAATGTCGCATGAGCAGCAGGCATAGCAACGGCTCTGTAATAGTTACAACCACTACTGCTTCACCATACAGTGGCATGCGTCGCAAATCATTGAAATTCGTTGAGCATGTGGTGCAATTGCATACAGGCGAGTTGCAGCCACTGCAAGTATCAACATCTACTGCAACAACAGCAACAGCGGCAGAAGCTGAGCATTCAGCGGCAATTGTTGCAAATGCTGTAGCAACAACATCATCTACAACAACAACAACAACAACAACAATTAGCACAACATCAAGTGTTGCAACTTTGCCAGTACTTGGCACTTTATTGCAACGCATGCAAATAGATCCCTTGGCATTGCAAGTAATCAGCAGCAAGACAGAGCAGCTTCTGCAAACGCTGGCAACGGATACGCGACGTGATGAGCTGCGCGACATGCTGAAGCGTAACACACAGAAGCTCAAGAGCGCCTTCAGTTAGGTAGTCAGAATCATGCAACAAAATGTTGCATGTGCAAGTGAAAGCTGCTGCAAAATGACTGCAGTTGCCTTGTGCGTGGCAATAATTCAACTCTGAATCTATAAATATTCCAGTGTAAAATATATATAATATCTATGTATATCCTACGATTATGAACGAAATGTATTTTATTTTCGCTGTTTATGGTCTTCGCAATTTATACTCTTGCAGGACTTTATAACGCATATAAAGAGAAGTATATATATATTATATATATACCTTGTCAATATCAACAAACTTAGTGTTATGTTTATGTTGGCTTTATCTTCAAGAAACTTGGCATAGACATTTCTAGCATAGGCTAAAAGAATATTCTGTATAGAACTTGCAATGAGCCAGATCGGAGCACTATATCACATAGCTATTACATAGCAGAGGATTTTGGACAAGAGTTAGTAACGCTTATGAGAAGGTGTAGCAGATGCTACAATATGTATATATGCTTGATCAGCATGGGCAGCTGTTTCTAAATCTAGAGATGCGTCCGTTTCAACCAAAAGTAGTTTCTCAGTTTTAAAGCTCATCTCAATGAAATCTAAGATACATAATCCCTATGGCCATATGCTATATATAACTAGGAATCAGACGAATCGGACGTCTATAATATAATATATAACTGCCATAGAAACAATCAATAATGAAACATAGAAAAATAGATAAAAATCCTCAGACAAGCCAACGATAGAGATTTCATTCTTGTTTTTCATAATGTGATCCTAAAAATCTAGTATAGAAAGTATATAAATTGTATATTTACATCAACGCCATGTTCCGCATAGAAGTCACCAGTGCCCATGGAAGCGTAGAGTTTATAGCCCATCTTGGCCAGATCTCGAATTGAGGGCAATAATTCCATTTTATGCTAAAAAGATAAGGTAAAAAATGATTATAAAGAGAATTACAATTATAGAGACAGAAAATAAGAAAGACAGAAAGAGAGAGGAATAAAAAAAAGATAAGTACAGAGACATAAAAAGGGAGCGGAAGGGACACAGAAGGAGATTAAGTCAGGTGGAGAGCCCAAAAATAGAGAGAGAGAGTAAGTGACACTCTCTCTTAGAGTGAGAAAGAGAGAGAGCGAAAGACAGAGAGAAAAGAGAGACAGAAAAACGGAGCAAAAGGCAAAGAGTGCAGAGCAGAGACAGAGATACAGGAGAAATGAATAAAGGGACGGAAACAGAGAGAAAGGGAAAAAAGAAAGTAAGTACGAGAAGGACAAAGAAACAGAAAGGAGAAGAGAGAGAGAGAGAGACAAAGACAGTGAGAGAGGCAAAGAGGAGGAGATCATTGTCGACTCACCTTAAAGCTACCAATTGATAGTAGAATTGCATTCTTAGGTATTTGAAAGCCCGTCGAGATCATCGCCTTCAAATATGCCTCATAACGATTATCCCCAAAGCAGGCAACTTCGCCTGTTGAGGCCATCTCTACGCCTAGTTGGACATCGGCACCGGCAAGTCGTGAGAAACTAAATTGTGGAACCTTGACACCAACTTTACCAACACCATGCAATACATCGATAGGTTCAACATCCATGCCAACAATTGCACGTGTTGCCGTTGCAACAAAATCATGATCCAATGTTTTGGAGACAAAGGGAAATGAACGTGAGACACGAACATTGCATTCAATAACTTTGAGCTCATTGTTTTTGGCAATGAGTTGCATATTAAAGGGTCCCGTGACATCCAAAACACTTGCTAAATCGCATGTAATGCGTTTAATGGCATCCAATGTTTCTGGATTTAAGTCCTGGGGTGGTGTTACCAATGTTGCATCACCGGAATGAACACCAGCATTCTCGACATGTTCGGATACTGCCATACATAAAATTTGTCCATCAGCAGCAACAGCATCAACATCAATTTCCTTGGCTTCCGTTAAGAATTTAGAAATGACAACAGGATGTTCACGACTCACCTCAGAGGCAGCATTTAAATATGTTTCAAGATCTTGATCTGAGTAGGCAACATTCATTGCTGCACCCGAAAGCACATATGATGGTCTTACCAGGCAAGGATAACCAACTTCTTGACAAAATTCAATAGCTGATTGTAAATTTGTTAGTTCTTTCCACAACGGTTGCAGGATGCCCTTGCGATCCAACATACGTGAGAATTTGAAACGATTTTCGGCACAATCAATTGATTCAGGAGATGTACCCAAAACCTTGGCTTGTTGTCTATGTAAATCCATGGCAATATTATTGGGTAATTGTCCGCCCATGGATAATATAATACCATCGGAACGTTCCAATTCATAAATATCCATGACAACTTCAAAACTAATCTCTTCAAAATATAAACGATCACACATATCATAATCCGTTGATACTGTCTCTGGATTATAATTAATCATGATTGTTGATTTCTTCAAGCGTCGCAATTCACGTAAACATCCAACGGCACACCAATCGAATTCTACGGATGAACCAATACGATAAACACCAGAACCAACAACAATTGTATGTCCACCAGGAAATTGAATATCATGTTCCGATGCATTATATGTATTATATAAATAATTAGTACTCGCTGGCCATTCACCAGCGACAGTATCAATCTGTTTCACGTACGGCCGTATATTTAATTCCAATCTCTGTTGACGTACAGCAAGCTCCGTACTTTTTGTTGCCATTGCAATTTGTTTATCCGCAAATCCCATACGCTTAGCCGACAATAACAGTTCGGGTGTCAATTGATTTCCAGCCGTTTCCAATTTCCCATAGAAATCGATAATATGTTGCAATTTATGTAGAAACCAACGATCTATTTTTGTCAACTCATGCAACTCTTCGATACACATGCCCGCCTTGAGTGCCGCAGCCAAGACAAAGGGTCGACGATCCGTTGGTTCAGAAAGTTGTTCCTTATCGACAACAGCACGATATGGATCAAAGCCATGTACATCACCATCAACCATACGTAATGCTTTTTGAAAGGCCTCCTCAAAACTTCGACCAATTGCCATGACTTCGCCAACGCTTTTCATGGAGCTGCCAATATGTTTGCTAACACGCACGAATTTTGCCAAATCCCAACGTGGTATTTTCACAACACAATAATCTAAACTTGGCTCAAAGCATGCCGTCGTATTGCCAGTCACTGAATTTGTTATCTCTGGCAAGGGTTCACCCAATGCTAATTTGGCCGCCACATAGGCCAAGGGATAACCAGTTGCCTTGCTGGCCAATGCAGAGCTACGTGATAATCTAGCATTTACTTCAATAATATAATATTGTTCCGAATGTGGACAGAGCGCATATTGAATATTACATTCACCGACAACACCAAAATGTCGGATAACTTTTAGTGCGGTGCTACGTAACATTTGATATTCACGATCCGATAATGTTTGCGATGGTGCAACGACAATACTTTCGCCCGTATGTATACCCAATGGATCAAAATTCTCCATATTACAAACTGTAATGCAATTATCGAAAGCATCCCGTACTACTTCATATTCAACTTCTTTCCAACCTTTCAAAGATTTATCCACAATTAATTGACTTGAATGTGCCAAAGCTTGTTGGGCCAATGTTTGTAGTTCTTGTTCATTGTTAGCAAATCCAGATCCTAGGCCACCCAAAGAAAAGGCAGCACGTGCCATAACTGGATAACCTAAACGATTTGCTGCTTCAAGTGCTTCTCCAACTGTATAGACAGCTTCAGATGGTGCAACACATTCACCAATTTCATGTACACGTTCTGCAAACAATTTACGATCTTCGGTCTCAATAATTGATTGAATTGGTGTACCCAAAATGCGTACATTATATTTAGCAAAAATTCCGGCACGTTCCAATTCAACACCACAATTAAGTGCTGTCTGTCCGCCAAAGGTGAGCAAGACACCATTGGGACGTTCTGATTTTATTACTTGCTCCACATAGTCGGGTGTCAGGGGTAAAAAATAACATTTATCGGCCATGCCCTTTGATGTTTGCACAGTGGCAATATTTGGATTGATGAGAACGGTTTGTATATTTGATTCACGTAATGCTTTAATTGCCTGCGAACCAGAATAATCGAATTCACCTGCCTGACCAATTGATAGACCACCGGAACCAAGTATTAAAACTTTACGTGGTCGTGGCGTTGTATCCGGTCGTGTGGCACGTAAACGACGTTCTATTAATTTAGGTACGCTAATTGTTGGTTCCTTAATGGCATCGAGAAAAACATCGAATAGGAATTCTGTATCCTGTGGGCCAGCATGATGTTCTGGATGAAATTGTACTGAAAAATATGGTTTACTACGATGTACAATTCCCTCATTTGTCTGATCGTTAACATTTACGAAAAGTTCATCCCAATCTTTTGGTAATTTATCCAAATTAACGGCATAACCATGATTCTGTGATGTCAATAAACAACGACCCGAGGCACGATGTAGACATGGTAAATTATGACCACGATTACCATATTTCATTTTAAATGTATCACAACCGATGGCTGTGGCCAACAGTTGATGGCCCAAACAGATGCCAAAAATTGGTTTATCACCCGCTGCCAAAACTTGTTGAATTTGTTTTACAATTTCCGTACAATTTGATGGATTGCCAGGACCATTGCATAAAAATAGTGCATCATATTCGTGATCCTGTAATGCAGCACTCCATGGCAACAGTTGTACTGTAGCGCCACGTTGCAGCAAGCAACGTAATTGATTCAATTTTAAGCCACAATCTAAGACAGCAATACGTGGTCCCACTGTATTACCAATTGGTTTATAAACTGTTGACTCGACAATAGAACATTCCTTGGCCAAATTACGTTCATTGGGATCAACAAATGGTTCACAGACCAATTGTGAACCATTGAAAATTGGCTCCTCATACACAATGCGACCCAATAAGCTTCCTTGTTCACGCAATTTCTTGGTCAATGCACGTGTATCGATGCCACTGATACCGGGTACCTTATAGTCGATCAACCATTGTGATAAAGTTTGCTTGGATCGCCAATGCGATGGTGTCTCACAGATTTCACCAACAACCAAGGCAGCTGCTTGTACAGCACCTTCCAACCATTCAAAGTGTTCGGGTAAACCAAATTCATCCAATTCCTTGGCATTTGGCACACCATAATTGCCAATTAATGGATATGTTAACACTAGAATTTGTGCACGATATGAACGGTCCGTTAAGGCTTCCGTATACCCAACCATTCCCGTTTGAAATACAACTTCACCGCCAGTTGGTGTACCTTTGGCACCAAACGAACGTCCCGGCATTACGGTGCCATCCTCAAGAACTAGATAACAATCCGTTGTGGACATTTTACTGTGGCCAGAAAAAATAAGAGAGAGAGATAGAACAATAAAGTTCAGTTAAAGAGCAAGTATAGTTTAAGATTAGCACGACAGGAATATACTTGGTAATTTTTGAATTTATTAGCTTATCATAAATCCAAGAGATAAAGGATAAAGGGATATATATGTACATTATGTATGTTTGTACATACATAAACATATATAGAAAGAGAGAGCGCAGGGGAAGTGGGAAAATATTAAGTTCAGTTAAACAGCAAAAGTAGCATAGGACGAGCACGACTGTAAGATACCGGATAATTCATACGTACATACTTATATTCAATTTATGTAAAGCCATCAGATAACATATAAAGGGATTTATATTTAGAAAGAGAGAGCAAGGCAAGAGAGAGATCAATGAAGTTCAGTTAAACAACAGTAGTACAATATAACTTAAAGATACCCGGTATTCGTTCTATACATATATTCGATTTATGTAATGCTGCAAGAGTAGAGAGTGAGTGAGAGATAGATAGAGAGAGAGAGAGAGAGTGAGTGGGAAACGAGAAAAGAGTGATGTACAGTCAAACAACAAATAATGAATTACAATACGACTGCAAAATACCCGGTAATTGGTATATATAGTATTTTCTATTTATTTTAAGGTACAAGAGAAAGACGGAAAGAGACAGATAAAGAGAGAGGAGTAAGTTAACATTTAAGTACAGTTAAGTAAAAAAATGTATATAAAATATATCTGATAGTCTACTTAATTTTGTTATAATTCAAGCAACAATGTTAAAGAGAGGACATATAAGTTTATCAGTAAAAGTAAGTTAAGGCACTACACGACTGAAGGATACCCGATACCCAATATACAGAGCAGTGGGTGTGATACATGCTATGTGATATATAAAATTATCATGTTGCACTGTCAACGCAAATAATTTTTTTTTTCTTAAGATCTCAGCTTTCAACTTTTTTTTGTTTATCAATTTTTTGACATTGAAAAGTCTTTGCGTATTTTATGTCCAATTTGAATTTTGTCAATCTCAAATTACTTGTAAATAATAAAAATTGTATGTTTATTTTTGATCCCTTCATTTTGTCTCGTCAATTGAATTTCTTTTTTTGCACGACGGTGTCAATTTTGTCTGACGGAAAATAAAGATAAATAAACGTCTACAGATATTTAAATTCAATTTGTCATTTTACTCTATTTTTATCTTTCAGGAAAAAAAAGAGAACAAATTTATAAATTTAACTCAATTAATACTTTTTTTTTTATAGAACATTCAAAATGTTAAAAATTATTTATATATTATATTATATATATTTATAAATATATCAACATTTATGTTAATAAAAAGTTTTTGTATTGCAATCCTAAGCTTCAAAACAAATATTACTGCACCGATAGCTTATCTATAGGCGCGACAATACGTTAAGTTTATAGATAATTTTAAAAATATAAACGAGTAAAAAAAAAAAAAAAAACTAGTTCAAGAATATGCAATATGTGCATCAGGGCAGCACCGGTTATAGGTGCGGCGAACCTGGGCCATTGCCCAGGGCCTCGCGCTTGTAAATTCAAAATATTCGCAGTATTACTACAAAATTTGTTCCCAAATGTTACTTGAGGTGAAACCTTGAGCTGAAAGTTATTCTCGCGAAAAATCCTCGGCCCAGGTCCTCGTATTGGCTAACACCGGCAAATCAGGAATATTCTATTTTATATTACATACTGTATATACTTTTTAAATTTGTGGAAGCTGATCTCTATATCATATAGCTGTCAAAGGTATGATCGGTCAAAAATTGAGTTGTTTTATAATAAACTTTTTTGTTTTGTGAAGCTATCCGGGTGAAACTTACAGGATTTGATTGAGTTTAGCGGCAGCAGCATTAACGATTCATTTACGATCATATACCATAGCTGCTATAGAAAAATCAGTCAAAAATAAAGATTTTCTTCTAAGATTGCAAGAGTATGAAATATTCGGATAGAATTTATCGGCAACATTGACGATTCATATAAATTTGGTCTAAATCGGAACACTATATCATAAAATTGCCATAGGAACAATCGTTTGAAAATAAAGGTTTTCTTCCAAGACTGCAAGAGTATGAAATATTCGGCCCGTCGAAGACAGCCTTGCATTTTTGATTTTGATTTTTGTGTTTGAGTATTATCATCTTTGATAAGATATTTGGGGCATGTCACAAGATGAGTATCTCTCATCTTCTGGTTAATTGAAATATAATGTTTAATTGTAGCTATATTTTTTTTATAAAGAATTGATGACAACTAAAGTTTTTTTTTTTAGATATTTCATCTTTCAACTCAAATAAAATTCATGTTAAAGGATTTCAATTCTTGCTGTATATTTATTTATTTATTTATTTTTTTTTTATTCAAAGATTCAAAAGTATTGAGTTTGTAATAAAAATTATGCTCAATATAATGATGTACGCAATGCCGTTCCGTTGCCTGCTTATCAGACACGTTATGACACGTTGCAATGTGTTTACATATACTTTGCCGTTACTTTGCCGGCACACCGAAGATATGTATACACTGTCAGTCAGTTATATTTGTTGCATGTTGAGAATGAAATATGCGATCGCTTGATTATCTCTATGATTAATTTTATTATAAAGTAATTTAATTTGAAAAGTTTGAAGAATAAGAAAAATTTATATAAAAATTAAATTAAAATTAAAGAAATGTTTAATATTTTTTCAATTTTAATAATTTAATTTAATTTGTTAATTTTAATATAGATTTTAATTTTGTAAAAATTAAATTAAGGCTAGTTTAAATCTTTGAGTAAAATCTAAGCAATAATACTGCGACTCGAATGTTGAGGCTGATCAAGAACACACACACACACACATACAACACTTTGCAGTAGTATATAAAGTTATATTTGCATTGACATTTAAAGAAAGCTGCATGCTTGCACTCACACACACACACACACACACACACACATACATATACACAAACAAATATGCATACACATACATACACATATACATACTGTAAATAAACGTATGGTGATATGTATGTAAGTTGTAAGCATGATAAATACTTAAGAAAAATGTGCTCAACTTGAACTTGAGACCGGTTCACTTTACTTTGCTTCAGACACACACACACACACACACACATGTATGAACTTGCGCAGACACTGTTAATATATCCATTAAGCGACAGGTTAATAAACAAAACGCTTTTTGCGTTGCAATCAAAACAAATTTCAAAATAAAATAAAAAATTTATTTTCAAACAGAATCTAAGAATGGATAAGCCATGAAATAATTCCCACTAGTTGCTATACAATTTACTTACACACACACACACACACATACGCATGGTAATATAACTTACGTTTTGTTATTGTTGTTGGTGTTGTTATTGTTGCTGCTATTCTGTCGTAACATCGTTGATTTTTTTTTTGTTGTGTGTTTTGATTGTTTTATTGTCTGTTTTGTCTGCGTAGCAGCAAGAGCAGCACGTGTGCACGTGTTTTATACAAAACGGCAAATATCAATCGTGACGGCAACAATTGCCGGCATCAGAACACAAAATACAACTGACGAAGTCGTTACGAATCGTTCTGCTGATAACCATCGTGCAAGCTGGGGTTGCCGTTGCCGTTGTCGTTGTTGTTTCGCTTTTCGAAATTCGATATTCGAACAGCGTATTGAAAGTCAAAATCGATGCTAAGAGACAGAGATAGCGATATTCAATGAGGTTGTGGCGCAAAAGCGCCAAAAAAAAAACTGCGGCCAAGCTGTGAAACTATTCCAATATCGATAACATTCATTGAATCAGCAGCATTTTAAGCTTTATGCGATAATTATATCGATTGTTACTTTAGAAATACGTTTATTTTCAAATTCAAATTTAAAACTGTAAACAGTTTGTTAAAAGTTAATGGCAGCACTATTTAATGCGGTTTTTGTGATTAATAATTAATAAATAAAAAATAATAATATAATTTAAATGATTTTAAGTTAAAAATTAAAATTTTAAATTATATATACATATTAAATAAAAAAAATATATATATTCTGTTTTGCAAAATGCGATTGCCAAATATTTATTTATTTATTTTTATATGGTAAATATGTATAAACATCTCTAAATACATTTATATGTGTGTTTATGTATGTATGTTTGTACACATAGATAAATACTTTATGTGCCTGTGTCATACATTTTGTGTATAAAAGTAAAATTGTATATTGTATATTTTATTATTATTATTATTATTCATTTTTTTTTACGTTTATGTATATGTTTATGTAGTACAAAAGCATAACAAATAAATAACAAGAAATTACTCAGTATAAAACTTGTATAATATTTATAAAAATAATATTAGGACAACGCATATATTTTGGTCTACTATTTAAAAGTGTGTATGTTTTTTTTTTTTCTGCATCACTTTTGGTTAATAACAATTAAATGAATAATATAATAAAAAAAAAAAAATAAAATTCAAAATAAAAATCAAAGAAATTGAAATATTTTTAAATATATAAATACATTTGCAAGGTATTCTTATTTTTTTTTGTCAAGTTTTTTCTCATTTCTATTGCGTTACTAGAGTAAAGAAAAGAAATCAAAGCTAAATGCGCTGAATCCATACCATAATGTAAAAAAAAAAATAATAATTAATCATAATGATTTTTCATTTCATTCATTTTTTTTTGGTTAAACATTAAAATCATATTAAACATTAGTTGGCGCATCCATGCCACAAATAACAGACTTGACTACAGCAGCAGCCGAGAGTGATGCATAATTTTGCCATTTACGTGTTGACATGCCATCCTTATAATCAGATATACCCTTGACCAGTATAAAGCTTTCACGACAATTGCCAATGATGCTATCTAAGACGCTGCTCATTTCAACATCTGTTGCCAATAGACCAAATTTACGTGAGAATTTTGTACGTAAATCATCGCTACGTACTAAATCACGTCCAGAACCAATTGGTCCTAAATGTAAACGTAATCGTGAAACGCCATTTATTTCATCCGCTGCAATGGGATGGGCAACTTCAATGACTTCATTATTGCCGATATTCATAAAGAGTTTATCGGTCTTAACATCGGGACGACCAAAATCACTTTCGGTTTTTTGTGCCAACATTTGTTGGGCATCCTGTAAATATTTTTCCCATGGACGTTTTACTTCCATATTTGCCTGTAAACTTTCCGCAATTTGTTGCAATGAATCGTTGATGGGGAAATATGTCTTCACATCTTCGCCGCTCTTATATACATAGACATAGGGTTTTTCCTTGCTGCAAGTAATTGGAAAACATTTAAAAAAAAATATATATATATTAATAATGAGATTATAAAATAAAAATTATTAATTTTTACCTATTGATAAGTGCACGTTGCTTGTCAACGTATGAGATGACAACATCGCCCAATCGTACATGTTTCTTATAATCTGTATAGTGTGGTACACCACCGGCCACGCCCACAATGAATACAAAATCAACCTTTTGGAATGTGCCCAAGAGTCTGGTCGTCGTATTGCCAGTGGCTGTCATTGCCTCACGTGTGCTGCCCACTGATGGTAGTTTAGTGCTGACAATACGATGCGCTCCAATGTTGCCCAAGGTATAAACATTTGATTCGCCTGTGAATGTGTGTGTGTGTGAGGAGCAGGAAAGAAAATATATATATATAATAAGTCAGAAATTGAATTTGTAGAAGCTGTTGGCATGAGACGCATCTATATATGTGTAAGTTTAGGTATGCATGAGAAACTATCGGTATTACTATCGTATAAAGAGATTCAATTTATACATCTATTTTCAACGATAGTATATGCAATAGTATCGCTATTTACACATGTTTCTATGCGTGACACCTCAAACCCGTAGCTTGCGAAAAAAGTTTGCATACATGTCTATGCGTGAGTTTTTGTGTGTGTCTGTGCGTGTGCGTTTATGTGTATGTGTGTGCGTGACAATGACAATCAGCAATTATTGGTAGCCAAAAAATAAAAGTTGTAATAATGACATATGTATGACGATATTTACCTAATGTTATGAATTGTCCCATGACAACAATAAACAATCAACAAAAACAAAAAAAAAAAGGAACACGAAAACCAACAAAACCTTTATGTTTACAAAAATAACAACAACAATAATAACAATAACAGTAACAACAACCAATTCAGACACATAAAAAAAAAACAAAACAAAAATAGAATCCAAAGGTCAAGTTCACAAACAAAGTAAAGGAACGAAAAGTAAAGAAAGGAAGGAAAACAAAAAATATAGAAAAATATTATAATCGCATTAGATATTAGGACGAAGATTATTGGATAGTTGAATGACATATACATATATATATATATATATATGCTAGATATGTAGTCTAAATATTACAAGACTATAGACTATTATAATTTATTAGCTAATATTTCATATTTATAACTGGTATCCAAAGCATACAGACTATGCAGAGTGCAATGTAACATCGGAAAATGTATGTAACGCCTATAAAGAGGCGTGGCAGCTACTATAAATTATATATATATTCTTGCTTAATAGTCGCATCGACTGGCAGCATATCTGCTGTTCGACTGTCTGACTGAATAACTTGATATTGAAAAACTAGGATAATCTAGGGACTCTACATTTTTAGTTACTGCTTGTATTAATTGCAGGCAAATCGAGTTGGAGTTTTGGATTTTTGGCACGTGTATAAAGTGTACAAATGTGTAACATTTGTCGAAATTTGATAAAGCGCTTATGATAAACATGAAAGTTATGCTAATATTATTTTTTCTGGATAACCGGATAACTAACTCATTTTCTTACTTGCTGGATTTTTTTTATTTTGTAAATCTTTTTTTATAAGAAATCACATATCTCTTGCGATTTTCACTGTCATATATGTAAACTTGACCTTAGGATAACAATAATGTAAAAAAAAAAAAGAAAAAAAAACACACAAGGATGAACAAAAGTGACGATAGTTACGAGATACTAATGTAAATTTGTAGGCGATTCTTGTCATGTGCTTACCAAATCTGCGTTTCTTTTTGGATTTTCTTAGTGAATTCGTTAGATTGGGATCAGAATCTGTTATACATATATTATGTATACATATATATATATATATATATTGATTTCGCATTCGTAAAAGGAATTGATTAATATGTTTTGTGTATAAAAATGTGTGTGTGTGTGTGTTTGTTTTTTTTTTTTTTTTGGTTTTACGGTTTTTTGTTTGTGTATGTTTTAGCGGGAGCAACAAATAAATTATGCAAATGCATTCAACATTCGTTTCGGTTTTCATATGAATAATTCGCAAACAATCGTAAGATAAAGAGGGAGAGATGAGAATAAAGAAGAAAGAGAAACGTTAGTTAAATTTGCTCAAAAATTTGTATAATGCAACTATCGTAAATTACTATCGTAATGCTATGTTATATCTGTATATTATTATATTTATATGGCTATGCTGCCATATTGACTTCATATATATATATATTGTCATACATAACTCATACAAATGTGTCATATACAGTACTATGCCATATATTGTGACATTTAATTGACAATAATAAGCTATGCTGTCATATTGCCATACATAGCTGACACATAAAATAATTTGACAACTTTAAAAACAAAGTTATATGGCATTATTTATATGACAGAAGTATTGCTGCGCCATATACTGTCATATTTATCTGTCATATATGTCATATCAAAGTATATCAACATTATTGACATAATTCTGGAATTAATGGCAACTTTTGATATGAAAACTTACATATGACACATATGACAACTTACATATGACACATATGACAACTTACATATGACACATATATATAATCTTCATAGCTTCAATTTAATGTTTTCCATATACATAAAATATTGATAATCAAAACTTGACAAGCTTTACGATAGTTTTCACGATAATTTCTTGAGCATCAATTTTGTTTTTTTTTTTTCTTATTTTTGCATTCACTGTTAATTTTAGAATAATATATAATTTGTACTTTCATCATCTGAATTACTCCCATCCGCACACAGTAAGCAATAAAAGTTGCATAATGTTGCCACTTACCGACTGTGGTATAACGGACAAATGTTTCCTTGTTCTCCAACATTGCATCGACAGCCAATTTTTCACAATATTGTGCCGTTATAATTGCGATAGTTGGTTGCTTATTTGAAGCTATCGTTGGCATCTGTTTAACGACCTTAATCTCCTTATCTTCATGATGTATGCGTGTATATGCATTATATTCCATTGATTTGATAAGGCCACGTTCCTGCAATGATTGTATGACCAATAAAACATCCTGTTCACTCCAGCCATAGTCCCTATAAAAGAAAGAGAGAGTCAGAGAGAGAGAGAAAGAGATTAGAGAGAATTTTTTGGAGAGTTCTATTTTATTTCATACTTGGCCAAATCTTCAGGTGATACAGGATTGGGATATGCCTGCTCGATCAATTCAAGCACCTTCTCCTGTGTCAATGGTGGAGATTCAAATTGTGATTCCTCCAGAGAAACTGTTGAAAGAGAGAGAGCGAGAGAAGCTTATATTATTTTATATTGCAACATGCAGCATTGATAACACTTGGCTACACTAAATGATTTAATTTAGTAGAAAGGCGGCGATAATGGGCGTGGCATGGCGTGGTGGTTAGGCTGGTTAGGCACACGGCGTTTTACTGCATTTGGTAACAAAAAAAAAAAAAACACAAGCGACGTTAACTTAATTGCAGCCATCAGACAAATGGGACAACGAACACAACGGCAGCAGGGCAACGCGGCAGGAGGAAAGGCACTTGAGTGTCTATGGTGGCAGTCTGTCTGTCTGTTTGTCAGGCAGTCAAGGAAGTTAAGTGATGCAGTTGAACGCAGGGGCGTGGCAATTATGATATAAAAGCCAACGCGCAGCATGTGGCAATGTCCTCGTAAGTTAAAAGTTAGAAAGTTAAAGTAAAGCTGCTACTGCTACTGTTGCGGCTGCTGTTTGAAAAGCAATATACAGAAAAGATTCAATGTGGAGGCAATGGATGGCAAAAGCAATGGCAATGTCCTCTATGCGCAATGGTTTGAGAGGAATTGCAATTGGTCAAACTGAAAGAATAGCAATTCTCTAAGCGTAGCGTAAGACAGTTTTAGAGCAGCTGAACAACACGCATGATACTACAAGCAGCTTACAGTTTCAGCATCATACTATGATAATAAATGTCATTTGAGCAGCTGGAAAGAGCGAATGTTCTTAGCTTGCGCTTACAAAGCAGGTTAGACACCCCCACCCCCATACAGTTTGAGAGCAACTGCGTGTAGCACAAGGGGGTAGCAAGCTCATGAGTGTTGCTTTTTTACCCCAAACAGCAGCATGATAAATTGAAGCCCACCAATAACAGTTTGACACTCATTAGATACAGTTTAACAGCAACTGGACAATTTATTATTACTTCTCCAAAAAAAAAAATTATTTGTTTTCTTCTTTTTATTCGCATTTCATATATGGTAAAATTCAGTGTGATATTTTTTTTTTGTCTTTCGTTTTTTTTTTTTTTGCTAACACAATGTATTTAGTATGAACGAAGTGCGTGCAATTAGTTTTAGAGACAAAAAAAAAAAAAAACAAAGAACGAGAACAAAAAATAAAAAAAAAAAATTAGATAAAAAGAGACAAAAGTACAACAAAGAAACGAACGAACAAGAGTAACAATAATACTAGAAGACAAACAAAGGGAGACAAGAGTGTGTGAGAGAGAAAGAGCGAGAGTGAGACTTGTCTCTTATTATGTTAGGTTATAAGTACGACGTAGTATCCTTTATGTAGGCGTGGCTAAGATTAGAAGCTGTTAAAAAGGGATGAGTACAAAGTGTTGGGGCGAAGCTGTGGTTACTTTTCTTTTTTTTTTTTTGATATTTTTATCAACAATTTTTTTTTAGGATGTCAAGCAACAAAACAAAAAAAAGGAAACAAAAACAAAAACAATGAGCAAAAAGTCATTTGCGACGGGCGCTGAGCTGATCTGTGTACATGTCCAGCCAAATGGCCTTCATGAGATTATCGCCATCACCTGTTTTCTTCTGGGCGAGCAGCGCCTCCTCAAATTTGCGATTACAGTCCCCATAGCAGTAGATGATGTAGCCGTCGCGTGCTGTGTGCATAACCCAACACACACACACACACACACACACACACACGCATAACACGCACATTACACACATACATACATACACGCCAAAAGACACACACATACGCCAGAGAAAGAGAGAGAGAGAGAGAGAGAAACACATAGAGAAAGAAAGATATATGCGATAAGAGAAATAAAAACATAGAAAATTGAGATCAAAGAAAGTAAAAATTAATCATAAGAGAGAGAGAGAGAGAGAATGAGAGAGAAAGAGTGAGTCTAGTTCTAACGCTCTCTCTCTGCCTATCTAACTTTACTTTTACTTACGTGGACGTGACGGTGGTGCCGATGTCTCCTCCAGGATGCGCAATTCAATTTCAATTGATTGCACCTCAGGATAACCATGTTGCAACAGTTTCATAATCTTCTTGATGAAACCAACATAATCTAAAAAAAAATGCAAACAATATTATCTATACCCTAAAATATACATATATATGTATACATACCTCTAGGAAAGTCCTGTGGACTGACAAGTTCCTTGAAGAAATCCTGTGCAATATGCGCCTGTTTCTCATCATTTGTTAACCAATCACGAAACCAGAAACGTAATGTACGCGATTCCTGTGAATGTTTACCAGTATTTGCACTGACAAGAAATACACGAAATTCTAAGGATAATGCAGCAGCCTTGCTGGCACTTTTCTGTCCAGCAATTGTATCCTTATTGATTATAATTCCTGTATGATCACCGCCAGCAACATGTACACGATCATTTATCTCATCGATTAATTTACGTTCGATGAGTATTACGGTACTTGTCGCCGTTTTACCACGTGGCGTCATTACGACCTGCTCAGTCCGTGGCGGTGTCTGACTACGTTGAGTAACTTCGTTACTCTGATTTTCATTTGGCTTTCCTTGTTTCAACTGACGTTCATCGCTGTTTCCATCCGTTGTGACTGCGACAATTTTATTGGTATTGCTATTGGTATTGTAACTGCCATTGGTATAGTTGTTACTGTTGCTGCTGTTCCTATTGTTACTAATGTTGTTGTTGTTGGTGGCGGTGCCATTGGGTATTGCCATGTTGCCATTTGGTTGCGATTTGTTTGGCTTGGGAGGAGGCGGTGGCGGCGCCATCTGTGTCTGACTTCTGCGCCCTGACATATTCTTTGACTCGAACTCTGTCGCTGTCGCTGTTTTTTTGTATCTTCTGTCTCTGTTCCTGTCCCTGTCCCTGTCTGTGACTCTAATTCTCTTCACACTCTTCACTTTTCTTTATAACTCTTCGTCTAGGCGATGTTACAGTTACAATTTTACTTT
>JBAMBR010003347.1:0-100361 GCA_037044475.1 Zaprionus obscuricornis | reverse complement strand
TTTTTTTTTTTTTTTTTTTGGGCAGCATTTGGACATAACGCTCTTATATAAGTCTGTTGAGCACCCAGCGTTACGCATACGACATGGTTAACGCCACGAAAGAATACAAAAAAAACAAAAATACGGCCTTATATAAAAGTGAAATGTGCGAGAGAAGCGGAAGCAAAAAGAGTCTTCAGAGACAGCGTTTGAACGACACAAGGCAATGATTTGTGTAGAAGAAGCAGCAGCAGCAGCAGCGGCAGTTAAACTGAAATCTGACGTCACAGACTTTGATGAGATGCTCATTGATGTTGCTTAGTTAGTTGACAGCAGCGGCAGTAGCAACATAAACTAGCTAAGGCGGCAGCTAAATTTAAACATTCATGAAACTACAAATAAAACATAAATCAAAAAATAACACAAAAAAAAAGAAAATAAAATATAAAAAAAAAAAAATCGGCCATATTTTTTTTAATTACCTAAACAAACAAACAAACAAATCAACGTACAAGAAGCGACGAACGACGAACGATGAACGATGAGTGACGAGCGACGACTTAAAAACTTTCAGGCAATTAATAAAGTTTTTTTTTTTTGTAGTATTTTTTTCGTATGTTTTTTTTCCTTTCAGCGTGTTTTTTTTTTTTTGAATTTTTGTAAATATTTAGAAATATCAACAACGCAACAACTAAATCAACGGGGCAGAGCCCTTTTTTTTTAAGTTGTTGCTGTTGCTGGTGTAGCTGTTGTTGTGGCTCTTGCTGTAGCTGTTGCTGCTGTTGTTGTGGCTCTTGCTGTTGCTGCTATAATTGTTGTTGTTTCTGCTGTTGTTTGCTTTCAAAAGTTTTACATTTGCGCTTGGATAGTTCAACGAGTATGTGCATACATATGTCTGCGTATGTCTGCATGTGTCTATGTGTCTGCCTACACTTGTTTGTACTTGTGTATGTAAATATGTTGAATTCAATGAAGACTTTCTTCACTCTTTTCCCCTCTCTCTCTCTCTCTTCATTTCTACTCTTTGCTTTCAAACTTGCTTTCACTTTGCTTTATCCTTTTGGCAAAGCAAACCAAGCAGCAAATTAAAAGAAATTAAACAATTAAGAAAAGTTACAGCTTAGCGTGCTTAACTTTAGGATAAAAGTCTCTACATCTCTCTCTCTCTCTCTCTCTTGCATTCTCTCTCTCTCTCTCTCTTACTATGTATGCGACCCTTATACAACTATATTTTTTTTTTTTAGGGAGATTGTACAAATTTACACTTCAAACTAAATGAAAATAAAATTAAAAAAATAATAAAATAAAAAAGTAAAAATTTGAAATTCGAAATAAAAGAAAAGTTTGTTTTCTTTTTTTGCCTTTAGGGTTTTTTTTTATACTGTTTTCTTACCCAAAGGGTAAAATATCCTAAAATAATATTGCATTTCATTTTTCATTTATTTATTTTTTTTTAATTTATTTCTAAATTATTTCTAGCTAAATGTTGAAATTGTTAGACAAAACGGAATTTGCATAAAATTTCTTGTAATATTTTTTTTTTTGCGAATTTTTTTTTTAAATTGAATGTTCCATTAGGCTTATTGGCTGGCTACCAGCATATGGTTAGTAGACAATGTTGCAGACATCAACAATTCCATCATATTCCATTTATCTAAGCTACTTGCCACTTGCCACTTGACAGCTTGCAACAATGTCAACGTCATAGACGAAGAAAAATGATGAACAAATTTTGCATAAATTTCATCAGTTGTATTCATACACACACACACACACACAGAGAGAGAGATAGACACATACAGCCATAGGCTAAAGTTGAAGATACATCTTAAGGTTCCTTGACTATAATTCAATATAGACTAAAAGCTATGCATGGACTATGCTCGACTGCTAAGCTACCCCGTACATATGTATGCTGCAGTGCTGCATAAGAAAAGGTAGTGTGACGTGTGTCTTGAGCAATTACCTAGCACCAACAAATATCGATGTGTTCATCATGCCACTGTCTGGTTTCAGCTGTCCGCAAAGTCATAATATCTCACTGTGCCCAATGGCTGCCAGGTAGAAAAAGTTGTAAAAATTCCACCAAATGAATCAAGTTGTAGCCAATATATATATATATATATATATATAACGGTATATATGTATCTGTATCTTTTAGGATATACATATATCAAAAGAATAATCTGTTGAAACAGCCCAATAAAAACATACAGCGTATATGTTGAAGTGAAACTGAGTTATGTGCATGCTTATAAATAGCTCAGATTTGATGCTCTTACAGATAAATAAAAAGTCATGTTCATCCTCAGACATAACATATATATATATATATATATATAGGTATATGTGTCTGTGTCTGTGTATATAGCAATCATAAAAATATGAATGCAAAGGCCGATGGCTATCGACAACGGCAATGGCAACGTCAGCGACAACGACAACACCTTGCACCTTCCCTTATCCCCTACGCCACTCAACACTATGACATCCCCCCCCTTGCCCAAAATATTTATCGTCTCATTTGCCAAACCAAAAATATATAAAAAAAAAAAAAAATTAAAGAAGGAAACTGTAGGGAACATAAATCATATCGTATACATATATATATATCTGTATATATAAGATAAATGATGAGTGCAGAGCGAACAATTTACAGATATCGAGGGTGAAAAGTCTTGAAGGAGGCCCAAAACATGAATGTCCCACAAATCGAGACGCATTAATTAAGTCATAACAATAAACGAAATTCAACTTTGTCAAGCGAAAAGCTTAACAACAACAACAAGACATAAAGATGTCAACAAAACAAGCATATACGACTACTAAAATACTCTATAATTTAAGAAAGTTGAGTAAATGTTTAAGAATATATATGCGATATATATGATATACGCTTTCATTAGTTTTCTCTTGTATTTTTAGTGCTATGAAATGCTAGTTATACCCAATATTCATAGAATATACAGTAAAAGGCAGCCAGATATCAAACATAACCTCACAAAAATATGCTTTCAAATACTTTTCTATTGAAATTTAAATACTTGTTATACCCGATATTCATAAGCAGGCATTCATAGACATCAGACATAACCTCACAAAAATTAATATTACAATTTAATGATAAATATAATAATATTACGCTATATAAATATTTCTCTCGGATCGCATAATAAATAAGGAAATTATGCAATTAACAATTTTCCTACAGTTTTTTTTAGCACTTGTGTAGTGAGTATCTTATAGTCTATCAGATTCGACAACAATAGTTTTCAGGCTTGTTTACCCTTTGACATCGAAAGTTCTAAGTGGAAGTATGAAAAGTCGAAAAACTCACAAAAATCTTATATAGCTGCGTTTATGGTACTATATAAAATTTGCTATCTATCTCTCTATCTATCGCTCTCTTTCATTATAGCTAACTAGATATAGATATACAAGTGCATAGATATATATATTTATATATAAATATATATATTTTTTTTTTTTCTTCAGACATTTTTCATATTTTCAAATGTTCTGCTTGATTTTACGGAAAAATGAAAATGAATTGCAAAATGATTTTTGCCTTGCGAATGAAATGGCAAAAACACATAAATTTTCATTCTTGTTAACTAAATAAATTTGTTTACATTCTCAAGAGCTAACACATGAGCAACAACAACAACAATAAGAACAACAGCAAGCTGAGAAATAAGTATAAGAAATCTATTTATTAGTCACAGAGAAAAGATAATTAAATATCATTCATACGCCGTGTTAACGCCATGCCATGCAACACTTTAGTGTCATGGACGGCAAACAATTAAACTTTCATCTCATTCTGTCCAAATTGTCATGATCAAAAGAGATAGAGAAAGAGAAGAGTGAAGAGTAAAGAGACACTTGTAGTTACACATGCTGTATCGTAGACATGAAGTGCGAATGAATATCTATATAATATAAAATGAAGGAATATGTCACGCGTTTAATTGCAGGAAATGTGTTGCGGCACATAAAGTAAATATTAAAACGAAACAAAATGAAAAAGAAAACAAAAAAAAAAAAAAACCCACGAGAGATGAAAAAATGATATGATATAAAAATGAAAGAAAATAATAATAATAATAATAATAAAAGCTTTATAAATATTTCAACAGACGCGTTTTTCAAGCATTTTATCGAATTTTATTTTTAAAGTTTGTATGCACATGTGTTCAAGTGTAAGTGTTTGTATATATATATATATATATATATAAATATGTGTGTGAGTGTAGAGTGTATTTGCTTTGACGCCTTGTACAATTTGAAACTCAAAAGAAGAGCAAACAAACAAACAAACAAACAGACAAACAAACAAACAGACAGACAGACAAAACCGAAACCGTCTAAATAATTTAATGCTTAAACAATGTAAAAACTTTGCAATTTACTTACAACCATTTACAATCAGCAGACACCATATAAAGTCACGCCCAATCAATCGAATCGAAGCAAACCAAACCCCTGCACCCTACTCCCTGCCAATCTCTTTCATTGTCTTCTTCTTGACTATTTTAAATATTAGCAGAGCATAGCGTGTAATTTCGTATAAAATCAATTAGTTAAAATTTTCATTCTACATTGCATTTGCAACGAAACACAAACAACAACAAAAAAACACAAAAAAAAGCAAAGTTATTTGCGGCATATAGAAAATTTTATACCCTTTCATTCTTAGAGATAAACTTTTCATACAAAAACTCAATTTACGGCCGATTGTTCCTATGGCAGCCATAAGATATAGAGCTTCGATTAAGATAAAATGCATATGAGACGTGTAATTCGTCACTAAACTTAAATTTTGTAAGTTTCAGTCGGATAGCTTAAAAAACAAAAAAGTTTTTCATACAGAAACTTAAATTTCGTTCGATCCTTTCTACGACAGCTATATGATATAGATGTCCGATTTTGACAAAATTTATATGAGACGTGTAAGTCTACACTAAACTGAAATTCTGTAAGTTTAAGCTAAATAGCTTAACAAACAAAGAAAACACATCTATTTCGACCGATCGTTCCTATGGCAGCTATATGAAATAGTGGTCCGATCCGGCCGGTTCCGTCTTATACACAGCTTATGGGCATAGAAAGTAAGTACCAAGTTTCATTGAGATAGCTTAACAGACGAGCAGACGAACATTTGGATTCTCCTATCGACGCTGATCAAGAATATATATATATATATATATATATATTTTGTGGAGTCTGTTATGCTTCTAAAGAAGCGTTACAAACTTCTGTTCAAAATTAATATACCCTCTGCAAGGGTATACAAAAAAAAAATGTGTGTAATAAATCATTGTTGAATGCAACACGAAAAAAATCTTCAATTGCAATCATTGTGAAATCGTAGAACTCATTATTTTTATACCCGGCAGCTTGTATAAAATTCAGTTTGCTTGAGTAACGTTTAGCTTAGACTTGAAATTTATTTAGTTATAGTTACAAAAAAGTCTCAGTAGGTGAAGAAGATCTTCATGAATTCTGAACTGTGGAATTCAAATGATTTTCTATAGTTTTTAGGCCGGTAGCTTGGAAAAAATTTAAGGTATATAAAAAAAATTATACTATGTATATAATTTACATCTTAATGCTTGATAAGGGAAAATCTTTAAGTTTTTTCTATTTGTACAAAGTAAACGTGTAATAGATACATGGCGCAGGAAATATATTGATTAATACAGATCGAAAATATAGAAGTAACAGAATTGAAATCTAGAAAATTTTAGATTTTTTTTGCTACCCGGAAACTTAAATTAAATTAAAGTATACTTCGATCTATACTTGCATTTAAATTTAAAAAAAAAAAAAATTAGCAAATTTTTAACGTGAAAAGATTTCAAAATTTTTTACACTTTACAGATAGAAATAGTTTCAATAGAAAAAAAATTGGATTGCTTAAAGTGTTAGAATTGTAAATATAAAACAAGAAATTAAATTAAAATAAATGCATAAATTTTTTATTTTTTGCCTTAATCATTAGGCAATAATAATATTTTTATTGGCATAGACAGACAGACATACATATAGCGCATAGATATTTAATACTTTTGACAAGTATGTTTATTAACCAAGACAAATAAACAAATAAATAAACGAAAAACAATAATGACAATTAATAAAAGCAAATGAAAAATTGTTGGCAAAAACGCAAAACGCAAATGAAAATTTGGTTTGAAATAGCGACACATTTTATGTTTTTTTTTTTGTGATTTTTTTTTTTTTCATTTTATGCAATTTGCAAATAGAAAATTGCAAAATTTTGTATAAAAATTTGTTGCGTGTTGCAAAATGGCAAATGGTGAGAATTGTGAATTTGCGTAGAGCATATAGCGTATAGAATATGGCGCGTATAGCGAATTGCAAATGAGATGCTCGAATGCGCATAAAGCATATGAATTATGCATTTTCATAATCTTCATGCATATTTAATTGGTTTATTTGTGCGCTAATATGCTTCATTAAACCAAACGGACAACCGCAATGCAATCGTGCATATCCTTGACTCGAATAGACCTCGTGCTAGTGCTATACTGCGAATCGCATTCATTTACTTTACGAACAACTTTTATATATACATATGTATATACTTTATATACATATTTCGCATTCGCATTTAACATGCTTCGTCTTCTGCGAAAACGACAAACATCGTTATAGTCATCGTCATCGTCGTCGCCAACGTCATTCTACTATCGTCCTGCTGCCATCCTGCCGTTCATTCTAGCGCGCAAAGTGCATTTTCTAATTGCAATAAAATCCCTTCAACTAATAGCAAAATTGTGTTTACCACGCCCCAAATCCCACACCTCAACTCTCCCCCTATTCACCCAGTGGCAATTTATGCGCTTTGCTCAACATGTTTTTCTAGATATTTTTCTATTTTTTTTTTTTATTTTATTCTTTTTTTCTATTTTTTTCTTTTTTTTATGTACTAACATCTACCAGAAATCTCAGAAATTGCTGCAACAAGAATTTCAGAGGTTTGTTCATGCTGCAAGTAGACAAAATGTTCGTCAGGTAAATTATGTTCCCCCAATTTTAATTTTTATTATTATTATATTAAAGAGAAATATCTTATATTATATATAAAATATTTAAAAAGTTTTTTTATATTATTTTAAATTTTTTTAAATAAAACTCCATTGCTCTAAGAGTTAAATAAAATCATAGATTAATATTTAATTATTTAACTTAAACTTTAAATAAAAAAAATAAAACAATATTTAACTTATTATGTTATTATTATTATTTTTATTATTATGTTAGTTACATAAACTAAATTTAAAAAAGTAATTAATTATTTAAAAAAAATTATTCATATATAAAATATTTTAAATTAAATTTCCACACTTTCATCTAAAAACTAAATACAATTAAATTTATTTTTTATTAATTTATATTAATTTTAAATAAATAAATAAAAAACTATGTTTTATTTATTATGATAATTAAATAAATTAAATATTCAATAAAAATAAGTAATTCATTAAGAAAAAAGGATTTTTAAATTAAATTTTTATACTTTGCTTTTAAAGTTAAATAAAATTATATTTTCTTATTTGAATAATTTAATTTAATAATTAAAAAATAATTTTGATTTTTTAAATTATTTTTTTTTTTAATATGTTTGCAATTAAAACTCTATTTCATATTTTTTTTAATTTTATTATTTTTTTGCATTTACTATAATTAAATAAAATAAATTTTACAAATTATTAAATTATTATAATTATTAAATATTTGTATTAAAATTGTTAAACATTGCTCATAAATCGAAATAAAAAGGTTAGTAATAATTTATTTTTATTAATGATGGATAATTAGGCAAATTATTAAATTTTTTGATAAAAAAAAAAAACAAAATTAAAATATATTTAACTATTTTCTTTTTACTTTTATTAACTATTTCTTTAAACTTTAATTTTTTAAACTTATTATAAACTGTTAAAAATTAAATTTTAATTAAATTACTAAAATTCGATTGTATAAAATAATTACTAATTATATTTAGTTAGAGCTTACAACTTACAATTCATTTGGTCGATAACCGGCACAGGGGGGATTACAATAAAAATTGGAAATAGAAAATTGAAAATGCATTTTACCTGCAAATAGATAAAAAAAAAAGATGAAAAAATTAAAAAGATTAGTTTTTTTTTTGTATTTTCGTATTTTTAGTATTTTTTTTTATAAATTTTTGCTGAGCTTAAAAATACGTAGATATACTAGTAAATGTAAACAGTACGTGAAAGAAAATTCCATTTTCAGACTATCATCAAACAGTCAGCGAAAGTGTTTTTTTCATTTTTCTTTTTTCGAAGGTAGTAGAGAGAGGCATAGGGGGAGAGGAGTGTTGATAGGATGTAGGGTATATGAAGGAAAAGTCAACGCGTCAGTTGGCATTGGGAAAATCTTGTTTGCCTTCAGCTCTGGTCGTGCCCAATATTTGTACAGTTAACTAAGCTGCTGTTGAGCGAAGAGAATGGAGAAAGAGAGACAGCAAGAGAGACAGGAGGATGAGAGATAAAGAGAAGAAGAGGTGAGTGAGAGAGTGTGACAGAGGCATGGATGTTGTAACATCCTTGCAACAAAGTAGAAGATGACTTTGGCTCACGTGTGTATCATGTGCTGTGTCTGTTTTATGTTTGTGTGTCTGTGTGTGTGTGTGTGTGTGTGTGTCGCGTATAAAAATCATTTTTGTGGTTTCAACGTTACATTTTCGAAAGTCAAACAAGAAGAAACCAATGTCAGAGACATTGAAAACTTCGCATTTGTCGCATTTTTGAAGTCAACACCAGCATCAGCAACAACAACAACAACAACAAGAAAAGCAAAAGCCTGAACAGAGAGACAGCATTTTATATACAGTGTTCACTATGGCAAACGGCAAGCAGCAATTCCCACTTGACTGGCAAAAATTTCAATTAATTTAAGTGTCAACTTATAACTGAGCCGTTCGATATGATAATGACAACAACAACAACAATAATAACAACAAACAGCAACAACAAGCAATTTATTAACTCTTGAGTTAATTTGTATTTGAGTTCATTGTGAGTTTATTAGCATTTTGTGCCAGACAAAGATGATAAGCCATAAAAACAAAAAAAAAAAACAAAAAACCAGGAATGCAAAGTTATCTTTGGCAAACCGAAGATTTTATACCCTTGCAGTCTTAGAGAAAAACTTTTCATACAAAAACTCAATTTACGGCCGATTGTTCCTATGACAGCCATAAGATATAGAGCTTCGATTAAGATGAAATTAATATGAGACGTGTAATTCATCACTAAGCTCAAATTCTATAAGTTTCAGTCGGATAGCTTAAAAAACAATAAAGTTTTTCATACAGAAACTTAAATTTCGTTCGATCCTTTCTACGGCAGCTATATGATATAGATGTCCGATTTTGACAAAATTTATATAAGATGTGTAAGTCTACACTAAATGCAAATCCTGTAAGTTTAAGCTAAATAGCTTAACAAACAAAGGAAACACATCTATTTCGTTCGATCCTTTCTACGGCAGCTATATGATATAGTGGTCCGATTTTGATAATATTTATATGCAACATTTATGTCACTACTAAACTCAAATTCTCTGAGTTTCACGCAGATAGCTTAATATTTAAAAAAGTTTTTCATACGGAAACTTAATTTTCGACCGATTGTTCCTATGGCACCTATATGATATAGTGGTCAGATTTTGACAAAATTTATATGAGATGTGTATATCATGACTAACCTCAAATGGTGTAAATTTCAGTTAGATAACTTTGAAAACCAAGAATAAACATCATGTTCGACTGATTGTTCCTATGGCAGCTATATGAAATAGTGGTCCAATCCGTCCGGTTTCGACTTATATACAGCTCACAGGCATAGCAAGTATGTGTATCAAGTTTCATTGAGATAGCTTTCAAACTGAAAGATTAGTTAAAATAGACGAACGGACAGACGAACATTTGGATTTTGCTGTCGACGCTGATCAAGAATATATATATATTTTGTTGGATATGCACGTCTGTTAAGGAGCATTACAAACTCTTGTATAAAATTAATATACCCTCTGCAAGGGTATACAAAAGAAAAGAGACAAAAAAGAGAAGAAGAAATACTTATAATCTTGATACACAAAGTAAGCGGAAAACCGAAAACCCATTGAAATTATGCCCAAAAGTCTATATAACTAATATTAATAAATCTGTCTTTTATCATTGTCAAAGTAGACTTTAGGGATTTACCTGTTATTGGCCTTGGTGTCTTAAGCTTTTCTTCTCTGTCTACAGTTTGCGAATGTTTACTGTACACTAAATATTTCGTATTCATATGAAAAAAAAATATACATATATATTGTAGAGCTTTGACTCTGACATTAAGCGTGCCACGTAGCAAGTATAAGAGAGTGAGTGAGAGAGAGAGACAGCGAGAGAGAGAGAGTGAGTGAGTGAAGAGTATTTGTAGCTAATGCCTGACCAGGGATTATTATTGAATATGCGATATGGTGCGTGGTGCGTGGTGCGTGGCATGAACTCGCTTCGGTCTACAACTTTAGCTGACCAAGGCAATTTAGCGTAACGAAAAGGACAGTAAGGAACACAGAGAGAGAGAGAGAGTGAGTGAGACAGCATATAGAATGCAATATATATATATATAGTATAGTATATATAAAGTTGTTCATGATGTCACATTACATGGCTACTTATGAGAACATTTCAAGTACTTGCGTGTTGCATTTAGTTAACTTTGTTGCTGCCACTGCCATTGCTGTTTGTTGTTGCCGCTGCTGTTGCTGTTGCTGTTCCTATTGCAATTGCTATTTGGCTTTTGACTAATTGCATTGGGGCTTGCAATTAAATGCAATTGCCATAATGTTCCTTCAACAGTACCATCATCATCATCATCATTATCATCATTATCATCATTATTATTATAATTATTATCGTCATCATCATCATCATCATATACAAGTATCGTAACGTAGAGTATCTCGTATCCGTTGACTATCGTCATTCCATCACATGCCGCCCACCTTCACCATCAGCTGCCCCTCAATGCAACGTCCACTTGACTCTTCAACCACGTTGCCACATTGCGTGTTGTAAAGTGAATTGAGTGAACCTCAAGAGACTTTATGATAGAGTGGAGAACTTTATAGACAGCGTTTGTCATTTGACTCAAATTGCAAATTGAAATAATGTATATAAACAGCAGATGCATGCAGCAAGCGGCATGTAGCGGCAAACTGCATTTTGCAATTGTATAACATTTTTTTTTTTTTTGTTTTGTTTTGTTTTGTTTAACTTTAAGTGCATGAAAACACTTGAAGTAAAATATCTCAAGAGATTTTAATAACTATCGTTATGCATAATGATTAGTAAGCATAAACATAATTACAATATAAGTTTACTCTCAATCAATAATAATAATAATAATAATAATAATAATAATTATAATAACAGTAACGTTTAAATATATCAAAAATTTGTCCTCGAGCACAGCGAAGTTTTCATACACTTCATGCTTGGAAAAGGTTTTCCATAATTTATTTATAATCAATTATTTGTTATGGCAAACTATAGTATATAGTAGTCTGATTCTAAATTAAACATGGCAGATTTTGTCTTAGACTTCAATATAAATAAATTCTACAAAATTTCAGCCGCATCTCTAAGCAAAGAAAAATGTTATTTTTTTCATACAAAAATTCAATTTTCAGCCGATTGTTCCTAGGGCAGCAATATGATATAGTTGGCCGATTTAGACTAAGCTTGGAAAACTATATCTCTATCATTAATTAAGTTAAGTTCTGTAAATTTCAGCGAAATTTCCATATAAAAAATTCATTTACGATCGGATCGTTCCAATGGCAGCTATATGATATAGTACACCGATTCACACTATACTTGGCAGAGGCGTATTTATTATTAATAAACTGAAATTCTGCAAATTTCAGCCGCATCGCTTAACAAAGAAAATGGTTTTTCATATAAAGACTCAATTTTTTGACTAATCGTTCCAATGACAGCTATAAGTTATAGTAATCCGATTTGCATAAAACTTGGAAAACTTGAATTAGACCTTACTAAGCTTCAAGTCTATAAATTTAAGCCAAATATTTTAAGAAAGAAAAAAGTTGTTAAATTTTACTCAATTTTCGACCTATTATTCCTATGGCAGCTATATAATATACTGCTCCGATTTGCATCAAGCTTGGCGGAATTATGTAAGACATCAATAAAACTAAATTCTGTAATTTTCAGACGAATTGCTTTTAAACGATACAAGTTTTTCATACAAGGACTCAATTTTTAATCGATCGTTCCTATGGCAGCTATAAGTTATAGTAATCCGATATGAAGCAAACTTTGCAGACATAATTTAGACTTAAATAAAATGCAATTCTGTAAATTTGAGCTTTATTGCTTAATAAACAAAATAAATTGTACATACAAATGCTGAATTTCCGACAGATCCTTCCTATGAAGTATTATATATATGTATTATATAATACTTCGTTTGTAGCTTAGGGCAATATCTCGTATGTATACAAAAGTTTCATTCAGCTAGCTGTAAGTGTGATTGACAGACAGACGAATATGAAAATAAAAAAATCGACAATTGCTGCTGCTGAACAAGAATATATATAATTTTTTTTATATAAATTTTTATAAATTTAAAAAAAAAAAAAAACAAAAAAAAAGTATAATTTGATAAATATTTAGACAAAAAAAATACAAAATGAAACTTTCGAGTTTTAAGCATTGTCTAAACAAAATAAACAATTATTATAACTACACTGTAAGAAAATACATATATATATATACATATATATATATATATATGTAAACAATAATGTAAAAGCAAAAATCGCTGTTGAATTGCAAGCAAATGAAATGCTAGCAATAATAATAGCTTGAAATCTTGCTAAAAAATATTGCAAAATTGAACAATGGGAATTGTTCACTTTTTGTTACGGCCACAGCGCATAGAGCACAGAGCATAGAAAGTAGAGTAGTGTAAGGCAAGGGGCGGGGGAGTAAGGTATTGAAACTGCTGGCAAAGTAAATGTGTATATGTATAACTATATATATATGTAGTTGGTATAATCGACTACTTGGCAATGAACAGAGACACAACGATGCTTAAGTCTCACAATCAATGATGCTCCGCATGCTGGCATATGCTGTTTGTAGTAAGTATACGACATGTAAGCCGTTGCCGTTGCCATTGCCCGTTTTAGCTACAGGGTCACTGTCATCATTCTAGTCCCTTCTGCTGCTGCGTTTGTTGACTAACATGTTTTGCTTCAGATCTTAGGCTCCATTGAAGCGCTTTTAAATGGATTTTCAATTGCATTTGCCTTTGGCAGCAAGTAGCAAGCAGCAGGCAACTTTAAATAGAACGCAAAAATAAAAATACCAACAAAAAAAAAAAACTATTTGGCATTTAGGTATCGGTTACATTTACGGTTACGGCTCACTAACACTAACAGTTACACTTAACATATATATATATATATATATATATCTGTATATGTATATCTGTGACCTCAAAATGTTATGTTACACATGGGAACGTTGCCTTAACGATGCAATTGAGAAAATGTTTAAGGGCGAGCAAAAGGCAAAAAACTAAAAGCAACATTTCTGGCAAAACTATGTTGGCTACTTATAAAACTATATACATATACATATATCTATATATATATCTTTATCTTTATATATTTCTATATATATTTGTAGCTATTGCTGTATCTATTATGTATGTCGCCAATGTTGTATTTTTTCTATTTTTTTTTTTTTTAAATTCAAATTCAAATTTATGTTTCATTTATTATTGGCGTCTCGCAACTTGTTTTCAATAAATTCAAATTGCCTGACAAAGAAAAGGCCAGCGATTCACACCGATTCACATATACAATTATACTCATATTTACATTCAGATTCATATTCACATTCACATTCATGTTCATATTCATATTCATATTCATATTCACATTCAGATTTCAGCATGATGCTTGATCATGCCTCTGTTCATGTTCATGTTCATGTTCACGAATTGAAACGCTTTCATAATTTCAACATTTTCAATGGCAATCATAAATTCTATCAATAGCTGCGATGGCAACAATAACAGCAACAACAACAACAACAACAACAACAATAACGACGACGACGATGGCAATGCTCGTGCGTCATGGCCAGACGTCAACTTGTTGCATGTCCCGAGCATTTCTTTTTAATTAACTTGAGGCCGCTAATTTTTTTTTTTTTTTGGTTTTTTTTTTTTTTTGTTTTAAATGAAACAGTTTGCAAAAATTGCTTATGCCTAGCACTCTATCTCTCCCTCTCTCTCACTCTCTCACTCTCTCACTCTCTCTCTCTCTCTCTCTCTCTCTCTCTCTCTTTGGCTTTGTGTATGTCTATCGCTCATGTCACGCTATTTGATGTAGGCGTGACAAAAATATTTACATAAATGTACATACATATATTTATCTCTTTCTTCATCATTACCTCTGTTTGTCCCTTTCTATCTATTTATTCCTTAAAATTCTATCTTCTATCTTTACTTTTGCATCTCTAACTTTCTATCTATGCTTCTCAAACTGTATTTCTATATATACAGTCTCTTTCTCTATTTGTCTTACTCTCTACTCCACTATTTCTATCACTCTCTTTTACAGTATTTCTCTATATATCTATCTCTTTCTGCATATCAATATTTCTATAGCTCTAAATTTCTATCTATGCATCTCAAACTTCTCTCATTCTCTCCCATTCTCTTTTTTACTCCTGTCTCTTTCATTCTCTTTTTCACTTTCTCTCTCTCTCTCTCTTTCTTTCTTCCCTTGATAGAGAAATCGCTCGTGTTTTCTTTCTTTAACTTCTATCTAAATTTCTATATTTCTATCTCTTTATCTATCTCTCACACAATCTTTAACACTCTATCTCTCTCTCTCTGTCTCACTGTTTATCTCTTTCTATCTATGTAAATTTCTGCATTTTCTATAGTTCTACATTTTCTATTTCTTTATTTATATCTCAAAATATATTTTTTTCTACAATTTTTCTCTCTCTCTCTAAGTTTTATTGTCTATCTCTTTTCTTTTACTGCAGTTACTGCATAATTTTACTTGTAATTGTGTTTTGCCAACTGCATTTAGCAGTAACAGCAACAGCAGCAACAACATTTCGTTTTGGCCAAAATGCAATAAAAGTCATTTGACTTTAGATTTTGATTTGTAAGTTTTTAATTTTTTTGCACAGCATGAGATGAAAAAACAAATGAAAATTAAATAGAATTTTATTGGGGCAACATTTTAGTCGGATATCCTTAGCTTGCAAGCTGCTGTTGCATGTTGTAGTTGTTGCTGCTAGTGTTGACACCTCTTGTGGCACATTGACTTACTAATTGGACATTGGAAAGTTAAGGCAAGAAGAGTAGAGAAGTAAAATGAAAAGAGAAATATAATAAAGAGTAAAGGTAAGGAGAGAGATGTAGAAGAGCAAGAGAGAGAGAGAGAGAAAGAGAGAGAGATGCTTGATAAAATGGTAAAATGCAATTGCAGTTTGGTTGCAGCTCTCGGTTCAAGTCTTGTGTAAATTAAATTGTTGTAAATTGCAGCCTAACATCAGGAAACAGCAGTGCAGGAAGTGCCAAGGACACAAACAGAGAAAAAGAGAGAGAAGAAAATGCAGTTACACACACATGCTCGTATTTATTTCATTTTATATATGTAGGTAAATATATAGTATACACTGTATATATATATACTATATCTTTCACATCGAAATCAGAGAGAGAGAGAAAAAAGAAAGAAAAAGAAAAAAAAAAAAAGCTAAACGAGCTTCGCCTGCGGGCGCTTTGTGTACACACCACAAAATAGAAGACAGATTTAATATAACCAAATACATGGTAAATAAGGGAACTGAAGAGCTAAGAGCTAAGAGCGAAAAAAACGAAGAGTGACAAGTGACGAGAAATAAAGTGTACAGTGGGGCAGGTGACATGAAAATGGAAATAGAAATAAAATTGAGTTGAGTTTAGTTTAGTTGAGCGTTGTGTTGGGGGTTGAGGCTGGCTATGTATATAGTAGCTGTGACACTAGAAGATTGACTTTGACTCCTTCCCTTGATTAAAGATTGAGGCTGTGCTACAGAGATTGAGATTGAGGCTTATTGCTAAAGAAGAAGAAGAAGCAGAATAACGCAGATATAGTCGAAGTAGCAGAAGCAGAGCAGAAGGTCAGCACAATATTCTTATGAAATTTTTAGCACAACTGTTGCGGAATAAATTGCCATGGCAATATTCAGCTTACGGCATCTTCCGCTTTGACAAGGACAAAAAAAAAAATAAAAACAGGGAAGAAAAAAATAAAACGAAAAAAAAAAAGCAAAAGGCGAATATGTCGCCAATGATATTAGAGAATTGTTGGCAATGATATCAGCGACCACAATATTTATTTTATCTATATATCTATATCTATATCTATATATATTTTTTTTCCCACTCAAACTTTCATTTTGTAATTGAAAATGAAATTCTAGCTGCACTGTGCACAAATTATGTTGCTGCACAACTTATGCACAATTTATTCTTCTTTTTTTTTTTGCCAAAGTTTTGTCAGCAAAACTTTCAATATTTCTTTTTCAAGCGTATCGCGTAGCTTTTGCTTAGCAAAAAAGAAGAAAAAAAAAAAAACACTATCAGAAAACTTGTTAAATTTTCAATTTGAACTGCATTTTTTTTTTGCAGTGTAATTGTTGAAGTTTTTAAACGACTTTTGCAAAAAGAAAAAAATCAATGACAAGCAGTAAAATTTCATTTGCACTTGCTAGTTATATCTAGCTGTTTTAGCTTTTTTTATAGCTATAGCCAAAACATTAATATTTTAATATATTTAATACAAAATTAAAATAATTGATTTTATATATATTTGATATATTTTCGATATTTATGCGATATATATTTCATATATTTTCGATATGTTTTAATATATATTTTATATAATTTCGACATTTATGCCATATACATTTAGTGTATTTTAGATATTTATTCGAAATATATTTGATATATTTTCATAATTTATTAGATATATTTTGGGTATATATTCGATATTTATTCGATATATATTTGATATATTTTAGATATTTATTCGATATATATTTGATATATTTTCGAAATTTATTCGATATATATTTAATGTATTTTCAATATTTATCGATAAATATTGAATTTAGTTTCGATATTTAATCAAAATATATTTGATATATTTTCGAAATGTTTTCGATATATATTTGATATATTTTAGATATTTATTCGATATATATTTGATATAATTTATATATTTATTCGATATATATTTGATATATTTTAGATATTTATTCGATATATATTTGATATATTTTAGATATTTATGCGACATATATTTATATATATATATATATATATATATTAGATATTTATTCGATACATACTTGATATATTTTCGATATATATTTAATGTATTTTCAATATTTTTCGATAAATATTGAATGTAGTTTCGATATTTATTCAAAATATATTTGATATATTTTCGAAATGTTTTCGATGTATATTTGATATATTTTAGATATTTATTCGATATATATTTGATATATTTTAGATATTTATTCGATATATGTTTACTTGATATATTTTCCATGTTTATACAGTATATATTTGATATATTTTAGATATTTATTCGATATATATTTGATATATTTTCGAAATTTATTCGATATATATTTAATGCATTTTCGATACAAAATTAATATATTTTCCTTATTTATTCCACATATATTTAATATATGTAAATATTTGTATACATTTACATAATATTTGTGCGCTTATGAATATTTATATTTATGCGTCAACATGCTTCAGTCAGTTTCTCTACCTGCTTGTCTCTCTGTCTGCCTGTCTCCTTGTCAGTCTCACTCCTTGTCTCTTTATCTGTCTGTCTATCTGTCTCTTTGTCACTGTGTCTGTCTGCCTGTCTGCCTGTCTATCTGTCTGTCTGTCTGTCTGCCTGTCTATCTGTCTGTCTGTCTGTCTGTCTGTCCGTCTGTCTGTCTATCTGTTTATTCCTTTGTCAGTCTTCCAGTCTCTCTCTCTCTCTCCCTGTCTTGCTGTCTCTCTTTCTCACTGCTTGTACATATGTTTCGAAAATATTCGATTGTCATTCACTTGGTTCAACACTTTGCGCTATTTGTAAACAAGAGTGCAAAGAGTGGACAGCAATATAAGCACAAAGCCAGTGAAAGAGATAGATAGAGAGTGAGAAAAAGAGAGAGAAAAAGATAGTGAAGAGCACGTAAAACAATGTGGGAACTCATCAATATAATTAGTTAATTCAATTGCTGTAATTTTATTTGGAGCTTTATAAGCTATAACAGGCGCAGAAAGCCAGGGAGAGAAGAGGAAGGCAAGAGTAGGAGGGAGAAAAGAGAGAAGAGTGTAGTTGAGAGCATGTAGCATAGCATATAGCGTAAAGTAGTAGCATATGCTACGCGCGGCTATTAAATCGTTGTAGTTTTCCCTCTCTGTGTGTATTGTTCTCTCTGTGTGTGTGTGTGTGTGTGACATATAACGTAGTGCAGTGTGTGTTTGTGTGTGCTGTGGCAGAGCCACAATTTTATTATTGGCAATTAAACTAATGCCAATTTGTTGACAACACATGACAATACAATGCGATCTTGTACAGCAGACAAACATTGAATGCATAATTTACAAAGAGACACGAACAGAGACAGAGAAAGAAAGAGAGAGAATGAGAGTGAAATATATATATATATACATATATATTTATTTATACTTTAATGCATTTACACTTGCGAGCAGTTAAATTTTGTTTCCCCCAGTGGTAAATTAAAAGGAAAATTTGAGCTTTTGAAAACATAAAAGCATTGAATATGCTTAACACTTAACACTTGTTGTAGGCTTCATTTACCAGCAAGCAGCAAACAGCAGCAAGTAGCAAGCAAGTAGCAAGCAAGTAGCAGCAAGCAGACAGCAGCAAGCACACGCAGCAGTACAACGTTGTTTTCTTATTTTTCTTATTTTTCATTTTCTTTTTTTTTTCATGTTTTCATTTTGTGTTTTTTTTTTATGCCTTGATATACGATCCATCTTCATTATCGTTCATTACGTTGCGTGCGCACAATGCATGTGTGTGTGTGTGTGCGTGTGTATGTGTGTGAGAGGAGAGGCAGTTGGGGGTGTTGTATGTAGAATTGGTTGTTCAGGCAGAGTTGCCAATATATGCCACTTGAAGTGACGCAAAGCGAAAGGCAACGTATATACAAAGCAACAGTACAGGAATTTCACTCTCTCTCTCTCACTCTCACACATACATACATGCTATTACACTCTCTGGAGAATGTGTGCGTTTGCTTACTTTTGCATGTATTTGTGTACATTTAAGCAGTTCTTGCTTTCTTACATATTTACCGTTAGCTCTTCGCTCTTCACTCTTCACTTTCCGCTTCATTTGCGTTACAAACACCTTGCCACAGTTTTTTTTTTTTTTTTTTTTTTTGTACTTTTCTTTTTTGGCACGACACGCTTTTGCTTTTCTAAAAGCGTATCCTTTTTCACAAACATCCAAACCTGCCACAGACACCGCACCTTCCCCCTCTCTCACTCTCTCTCTCGCTCTCTCTCTCTCTGTCATCACTGCTCAGTTCTCGATGTACATCGACAGTTTCTTCGAGATGAGATGATTTCTAAATGAAATCGCCTGGCGGCTGCAGCTGACGCCCAATTTTTTTTTTTTTATACCCTAGCAGAGGGTATATTTATTTTGGACTGAAGCTTGTAACGCCCATTAGGAGAATCCAAGTGTACATGTCCGCCTATTTCAACCCAAACTAAGCTCAATGAACTCGCTATGCTCATAGGCTGTTTATAAGTCGGAACCGGCCGAATCGGACCACCATTTTATATAGCTGCGAAAATATAGCGAAAATGATGTTTATTCTTTGTTTGTTAACTTATTTAACTGATACTTACAGGATTTGCGTTAAGTGAAGATTTACACGCCTCATATAAATTTGGTCTGAATCGAACTACTATATCATATAGCTGCCATAGGAACGATCGTTTGAAAATGAAATTTTTATATGAAAAATTTGTTTCTTTGTCAAGTTATCTGACTGAAACTTAGACAATTTGACTTTGGTTATGACGTATACTTCTCACAGAAATTTTGTCAAAATCGGACCACTATATTATATAGCTGCTATAGAAACGATCGGCCGAAAATTAACTTTTTACATGAAAAAATTAATTACCTATTAAACAATCTGGCTGAAACTTACAAGATAAAATTAATATACGAAACTATATCATTTGGTAGTACTATATCATATAGCTGCCATAGAAACAATCGGCCGCAAACCAAAGTTTTCATATAAAAAATTGTCCTCTAAGACTACAAGTGTATAAAATTTTCGGTCTGGCCAAGATAACTTTGTTTTCTTGTTTTTCTTTCTGTTTTTTCTTCTGGTTACAATGGCAACATTGAAATTTTTGAAAGAACATTTCTTACACACACACACACGCATACACACAAAAGTGTGTGTATGAGATAGAAAGAGAGAGAGAGAAAGAAAGAGGAGGTGTCATTGTGACGTACAAAAATCTGCTATGCTATTGCCAAGATGCCAGAAATGTGCCAGGATATTCGGCATATTTGTTTTCCACTTGAGGTGCCGGCAAAGCGCCTAATGTTGCTTATTTGGCCGCAGCAGCAATTCACCTGCTGCCTTACTAAAAATATGATGTAAATGGGCATTGGGGCATGTGGTATGTGGCATGTGGCATGCTATGTGGTGTGTGGTACTTGGTGCGTGGTGCGTGGGGCATGGCGTGCTGTAGACACTTTTGCGTATTAGTTTGCAAGCAGAAAAAGCAAGAGCGAAAGAAATTGTTTTAAATTAATTTGCATGCTGAAACACAGAAGCCAAAAACAGGAAAGAAACAAGAAACATAACAGAGCAGAGCAACAGAGAAGTGAAGAAACGCTAAAGAAAACAAAAAAAAAATACGCTCATTAAATGCTCTATAAGTAAACAGAGCACATTAGCTATAAAATTAATAAGGAAAAAAAAATTTTTAATATTTTTTTAATATTTTATTAATTTTAAATAATTTATTATACAAAAATATTTTTATTGTGAATTTATATTTTCATTATTTTTTCAAATTTAAAAATATTTTTTTTGTAATTTTTTTTTTAACTTTCTTATTTTTATTTTAAATTTAATAATTTAAATTTTATAATTTTCGTATTGAAACTAATTTTATTTTTATTAAATTCTAAAAATTTTAAAATTGATTACAAATTTAATTTAATTAATTTTTATTTAATTTTAGTGCTTAAATTATATTTAAATTTAATTTTCAATATGAAGAATATATTTTTTTTTTTAATTTTTAATAATTAATATTTATGAATATTTTTTTTTCTTTTTACGCATTTCAAGAGCATTTCAAATTCGTTGCCATTTAATGTGAAAATGTAATTTGAATTTTTCTTATTTTAATTTATATTTTTGGAGCTTCCTTGGAAGCCAAATTATGCATGGCAACTAAGGCGAACAATGGCAAAATGCTTTAATCCTATTGACGTTTAATCAAGCTCGAAACTGAAGCCAACAGACGAACGGAACGAAACGGAACGGAATGGTAACAAAAAAAAAAAAAAAGCGGAAAAGCGCGGAAAAGCAAAAGGAAGTGACTTGACGACAAACGAATCGTTGAACGGGGAGGGAAGAGAATAAAAAGGCAAAATGAAGCAGTAGTAGACAGATGCCAGGTGGCATGTGGCAAGTTGAAGGAAAAGTTGACTAAGACACATATAAAAATGGAAAGAACGTGAACGTGAACGCGCGCGCTTTGCCTTTTTCGCGTTGGCAATTACAAAACATTTTGCATTTTTGCTGTTGAATTTTCAATTGGTCTATGAATTTCCATTCGTATTTTCCATTTCCATTTCAATTACAGACGCCAACTTGTTTACCTGTTGTAACCTGTTGCCTTATACAATAACTTGACACTCCATAACCTTCCCCTTCACTGCTGCTATCACTGACTCAACACTTGAGAAAATGGTGAGAAAAAAAAAGAAAGTAAATCAAGGCAAAGCAAAAGCTGATGATGACAAAAACAGAGACAACAGCAAAAAAAAAAAAAAAACAAACAAGAACAAAGTCACAAAAAAAAAAGAAAGAAAGGGAAGTGAAGTGAAAGCGGAAAGTAGCAAAGGAAATGGTGAACGGCTGCCAGTTGAAAGTCGAAAATGGAAAGTCGAAAGTCGAAAGTAAAGGCAAAGTCAGAATTATTTAAAGCGCTTAATAAATAATCACATTTGCATTTTCACTTGTTGATTTTGTTCAGTGCCAAGTGGCAAGTCAAGTTTCAGCAGCTTTTTAGCTTTTCAGCTTTTGCGTATTTTCTGCTGATGCCAAAAAGAAAAGAGAAAAACAACAAACAAGCAGCAGCAGCAACAACAACAGCAAAAACAATAAACAGTAGCAGCAAGAAAAATGCTCGCTCAGCAGACCAAAACCAATGTCAGCATCAACAGCATCAGGAGCAGCAGCATCAGCTTCAGTTTCAGTTACGGCTTCAGTGCCAAACAGCAGACATTGACATCAACATTGAAATTAGCCTCAATTCAGTTTTTCTCCTGCTGCTGCTCATCTTTCACTCCACCAGCGCTCAATCTCTTCTGCAGACAACAGACAGTAGCAGCAGCAGCCAGACTTTGCCTTCAACAGAAGTGCCCCAAAATACCAAAGAGAGCCCCCAAAATGCACTCAACGTTTTTGTGCGTTGTCATTGGCAAAGCTAAATAAATTGAAATTAGGCAATGTCAGCACAAAAGCCAAAAGTGGCGAAAGCCAACGACGCCTTTGCTTTTTTTGGCTAACACCGCAACAACTTGCCTTCACTTTATCTCTCTCTCTCTCTCTCTCTCGTTGTCACTATTGCTGTCCTTATCACTGTCCCTATCACTGTGCCTATCGCTTTCTCTGTTCTTCCCCCCTTTGTCTCTCTCTCTCTTTGTGCCTTAAAAGCATGAAAAGCAATTGGCATGCGAATGAGAATGAGAATGAGGCTGCTGCTGCTGCTGCTGTTGCTGCCATAAGAAGCAGTCATAACATTGCCTGGGCGTCTGGTATATATAGGGCGTGGCCTGTGCGTGCGATATGACAACAATTGTTATTGTTGTTATTGTTGTTGCCGCTGTGGCCAACACTGACTAGTTGGTCCAATAACTTTGTTATCGAGCCTTTGCCAACGGCCTGGCGCGGCCTGGCGCGGTCTCATTCATTCAAGTATTCACATTTCAACTTGAATACGAGTACGTTCAAATACGTGTCTCTGTCTCTCTCCCTCTTTCACTCTCTATGTGTATGTGTATGTGTGTTTGTGTGTTTGTACTGTACACGATGGAATTGAATTGAAGGTCCTGTTACTGTTGTCCTCTTACTGCTGTCTGCTGCTTCTGCTGCTGCTGCTGTCTGCCTGCATTCTACGTGCGAGCCATGCAAATGGATACCAAAATTAATAGCCCAACATCTAGCACACATACACAGTGGCAATGTATCTGTGTGTGCCAGACAAAAGCTAAATGGCATCAAGTGTTAGTCTATACAATATTTCAAATGCGTATACGTATACGTTATATCTGCATACATTACATATACGTAGACATACATATACGCATTCCCCAGACAGCTCTTCAAATTGAATATGTGCTATAAATATATATACATACATATATATATTATATATATCTACTACTATATCTATCGCATAACGCATAACACATTTGCCCGCATATCAAGCATAACTGTAAAACGAGCAAACATCACGCAATTCAAATATAACAAACATTAAGCAAACATCGCAACATTTTTGCAATTCTCAATAAAATTGTATGAGATTTCTCTCTATATATATAATATATATATATACATATACCATATTTACTATTTATATAATTATATATTTGTATGTTTGCATATTCTAGATATATATTTCAATATTTCAAGAGAATAACATATCAATGTAATAATTCTGTTCTAAGCTCAAAACCTCATTATATTTTATATGCCAAATTTGTAAATTTTATTAATTAAATAAATATAAAAAAAAAATTATTAAATAAATACTAAGTGAATACCAAATAAATAATACAAATGATATCAATAAAATACTGAAATAATACTAAAAAAAAAATATACAAAAATAATATTAATCAAACAAAAAATAAATATCACATTAAAATCAAATAAATATAAAAGAAAGAATCAATAAAATACTAAATAAATACAAAAAAAAATATCAAAATAATATTAATTAAACACAAAAAAAAAATATCAAAATAAAATCAAATAAATATAAAAGAAAGAATCAATAAAATACTAAATAAATACTAAAAAAAATATCAAAATAATATTAATCAAACACAAAAAAAAAATATCAAAATAATATCAAATAAATACTAAAAAAAAATCAATAAAAAACTAAATAAATACTAAAAAAAAAATAAATAACAATTTTAAGAAAATATTGATATAAATCCCAAAGAAAAACGCCCCCGACAAATACCAAAAATATTTTACACCAAAAAATATATAAAAAATATCAAATAACTAAAAAATAAATATCGAATAAATATCAAAAAAAAAATACCAAAATAATTTAAAAAAAAATTCAAAATTAATATCAATTAAAAGTCAAATCTCAATATCAATTAAATACCACAAAAAAAATACCAAGGAAAGTAAAAGCAAAAAAATACCAAAAAAAAAACCAACTAAAATAATAGCAAAAAAAATTACCAAGAAAAACAATAGCAAAAAATACCAAGAAAAATAATACCAAAAAAATACCGGAAAAATACCGAAAAGAAAATATACCAAATACTATTTCTAATATACCAAATACTGTAAATGAGATCTGGAAAAATTCGGTGGAAATTGAACATCAAGCTGCTCAATTAGGAAAACCATGTGGAAAAGTTTCGTTACATTTGGCTTTGTGTGCGCTTCAGTAACAAATTACTTGGCCATAAATGTTGGTCAATAACGTAAGCTAAATATTGCCAATTGTCATCTGTATACAGTGCAACATATGTGTCTCTGTTTCTCTCTCTCTCTCTGTGTCTGTGTGTGATTGTTTGTTTGTGTGTCAGCAAAAGTTTTTCTTCTATTTTTTTTTCTTGCAGGCAAGTAAAGTCTGTGTCAATTTAATACGCATACGCCATGTTGGCCAGAAATAAAGTCAACCAGGCAAAAAGAGACACTGAGACAGAGAAAGAGAATGCAAGTGTGAGTGTGAGTGAAAGCGCAGAAAACAAAAGATTGTATACAGCAGTAGAAAAGACAGGAAGCCTGCAGGCAAACAGGACACGGGAGACAGGACACAGGACACGGGACAGAAGACGCACAAGTCGTCGCACTACTGGAATTAAGTTATATGGCCGTAAGCGCGTTAAATTGCGGGTAACAAGTGATGTTGACGTCGACGTCAACATCGCAACAGCAACAGCAACAGAAGAAGCAGCAGCAGCAGCAACACCTGTGGCATAAATTTCGAACGTATTTCGCCCGCCACCACGACATCGGACGCCCAAAACCCAAAACTGTCGCTGCCAACTTATTTCCTTTATTCCACAAATCTTTTGCCTCGCACACGCTGCTATTGCTGCTACTGCTACTGCTACTGCTGCTGTTACTCACACCATACGCTTGTCGCTTGTTGAGCTTTGTGCAAGTTTTGTTTGTGCATAGATTTATGCTGAATATGCGCAGCATTCACCAAGTAATTTCGTCGCCCTTTCCATCGTCCCTCTTACCCAAATTTTTTTTTTTGTGGGGGCGGCGTCATCAATTCAGCAAAAAGCAAAAGCCAAACATTAAATCACTTAAAATGCCAGTCCAAGCCTGGACAAACAATTCCAAGTGTGCCTTCTGGTGGCCTGGTACGTTGTGGTTTAACTGTTCGAGCAGCGCGCATACAACATTTTCCTCAAATTTTTGCCAAAAAAAAACAACACTCACGCTTGCTGCATACCTAACGGAGCCCCCCCAAAATCTTGTCCCTGTTCCTGCCCCATCGACACTTACAACACCACTATAAGCGTAAAAGAGAAAGAAAGAGAGAGAGAGAAAAAGAAAGAGAGAGCATGGTTGCTTGCTTGCTGAAGAAGTCAGGCGTGTGAATGTCCTTCAAGTTTTTGGTTTGAGGCAAGACTAAGAGTAAGAGTGCCAACATATACAAATATATATATATATATATATATATATATATATATATATTATGTGTGTGTGTGTAAATGTTTGTTGTGCGTGTGTATATGTGTGCTGCGCTACGCTCTGCTGGCATTTTGACACTGCGACGACGCTTTCATAATAATAATAATAATAATAAGTAGAAGAAGTTTCCACTGTAATTTTTTGTTTTTTTTTTTTCTTGTCGTCCTGCTCCTGCTGCTGCTGTTGTTTTTTGTTCCTTTCTTTGCAACGGCTTTAATACCCTGTATAAACAAAAAAATTGAAAGCGCCTCTACACGACGCATAGGTTGCAGAAGGAAAAGGAAAGAGAGAGAGAGAGAGAGAGAGAGCTGCATATATGAAGCCTAAATTTTGCAGTACAGGAATATATATATATTTTAGAGTATTGCCCATATGTACACACATAATATACCCTGTATTTAAGGCAATTATAGAAAGAGAGAGAGAGAGAGAGAGAGAGAGAGAGAGAGATTCATGTATGAATACCAACTTTTGCAGTACAGGAATATATACTTATATATAGCTAAATACTTTTAGAGTAATACCTATATCTCCACACATAAAATACACTGTATTTAAGGCAATGATAAAGATTTACAGAGAACAATTTACTGTTGAGAAAATATATAATATTATATATATATATTCTCGAATAACATAGCTAAACCCATTTAAAAGACTCGCCAAATGTCTAGCAAAATTACCCTGCATATCCAAAAAAAACGAAAACTAGTTCAAACTTTTACAGGATATTTTGAATGTCAAGCACTTTGCGTTATGAGCATTTTAAGTTGTTTTTATTTGAGCAGGGAGCAACATTTTCAGCATTTTCACGCGTTTTTCACATACACCGAGTGAAAGAGAGCTAGAAAGCGAGAGAGAGAGAGACAGAGAGAGAGAGAGAGGGGGGGAAGGGAATGAGTGAGGAAGTGAGAGTGTTTTGTCTCTGTCTCGCTCTGTTGTATGCAAATAATTGCTGAGTGCTGCTTCATCCAGCTTATAATTGTTGTTGTTGCTGCCGTTGTTGTTGTTATTTACTGCTTGCTGCTGCTGTTGCTTATTGTCGTTGTTGTTGTTGTTGTTGTTGTTGTTGTTGTTGTTGCTACGCTGACTGTGTTGATGTTTGCATAGGCTGTCCGGCATTCCGTTCTAATAAGTAAAGGCAACGCCAGGCAAGGCAGACAGCACTCTGGGGCATGGCATGAGGCAATATTATGGCTGCATGACAGCCAAAGACGCATGGACTATACATAGTATGCTGATGATGGTGGAGGGGTATGCTACCCAGAGGGAGTATGAGTTAAGCTATTGAGGTGGTAAACGGGGGAGCTGTGTGTGTGTGTGTGTGTGTGGCAGAGGCGGTAATTTAAACAATGAACTGCCATGCCCATTAATATTACTTTAGGCAACTCACAAACTTTGACTTTACGTTCGTTTTGTCGTGTTCTCAATGTTTGTTGTTGTTGCTGTTGCTCTGTTTGTTTTGTCGCAAGACGTGCGCGACTTTTGAGAGGGATTTCAAAAAGTAAAAAGCAGCAAAGTCGCTTGAGAATCTTGTTGTATTGTTGCTGTAACGCAACGAGGGCAATGGCAGTAGAAGTAGAACGTTCAGCTGGAATGCCAAGGGGAAGTTCCATGGAGCAGGAGTAGTGCCTGGCAGTACGAGTATAGTGTGACAGGGAAAACGTGTAAGAAACTGAGATTTTGAATAGATGATCATAATTTGCATGCTTGTTTTTATACCTGCAAAAATCTTTGTGTTTTTCTTTATGTTATGCTTATACAACTGTGACTCTAGGACTCTAAGACTCTGAAACTCGGTTTCTCTATGACTAAATCTCGATCTCAATCACAGGCTTTAATTATAGACAGAATACTATAACATTGATCTCTGGTCACTTACTATCACTCTCTATCTCTCTTTATGTCTATCTCTATCTCTATCTCTATCTCGATCTCTCGCTCTATCTATCTCTATCTTTATCTCACTCATTGCCTCTCTCTCTCTCTCTTTCTGTCTCTCTCTCTTTCTCTCTCTCTCTCTCTCTCTCTCTCTCTCTCTCTTATCTCTATCTCTATCTCTATCTCACTCATTCCCTCTCTCTCTCTCTCATCTCTATCTCTATCTCTATCTCTATCTCTATCTCTATCTCTATCTCTATCTCTATCTCGATCTCTCGCTCTATCTATCCCTATCTCTATCTCACTCATTCCCTCTCTCTCTCTCTCTTTCTGTCTCTCTCTCTTTCTCTTTCTCTCTCTATCTCTATTTCTCTCTCTATCTCTATCTCTATCTCTATCTCTATCTCTATCTCTATCTTTATCTCTATCTCTATCTCTATCTCTATGTCTATGTCTATCTCTATCTCTATCTCTATCTCTATCTCTATCTCTATCTCTATCTCGATCTCTCGCTCTATCTATCTCTATCTTTATCTCACTCATTCCCTCTCTCTCTCTCTCTTTCTGTCTCTTTCTATCTCTATCTCTATCTCTATCTCTATCTCTATCTCTATCTCTATCTCTATCTCTATCTCTATCTCTATCTCTATCTCTATCTCTATCTCTATCTCTATCTCTATCTCTATCTCTATCTCTATCTCTATCTCTATCTCTATGTCTATGTCTATCTCTATCTCTATCTCTATCTCTATCTCTATCTCTATCTCTATCTCTATCTCGATCTCTCGCTCTATCTATCTCTATCTTTATCTCACTCATTCCCTCTCTCTCTCTTTCTCTTTATCTCTCTCTCTCTCTCTCTCTCTCTCTCTCTCTATCTCTCACTATCTCTATCCCCATCTCTATATTTATCTTGATCTTTATCTCACTCTCATTCCCTCTCTCTCTACCTCTCTTTATCTCTCTCTCTCAATTATTTTTTCTTACTCTTTGCCTTTCTCTTTTTCTCTCCCTCCCTGTTTTTTTGATGCCTTATTATTCTGTTAATTCTTCTTCTCTCTCTTCTACTTTCTCTTTCTCATTTCCCTTTCTCTTGTCAACACTTATCACTCTCTCTTTTCCATATTATTTCTCTATTTTCCCCTTTAAGCACTTTCTCTGGAGTCTCATTCTCCTTCTTCTGCTATTTATCCTTTCTCTCTACTCCTTCTATTCTTTGCTTGCTTCCGTTTTCTCTACCTTTTTCGGTTTTCTTTTCAAATTCCTCTCATTCCTCTCTCCAATTCTCAATTCTCTCTCTCTCCAGTTGCCCTCTCTTTCGCCTCTTGATTTTCTTCTCAGCATTTTCTCTCACCTTTCTCTCTACTGTCTGCCTTTTCTCTTCCACTTTCTCCTATATCATATCATATCATATTTTTCATTTCCTCTTTCTTTTCTGTCTCCAGACTCTCCCTCACTCTGACTCCGCATTTCCTCTCTGTCTCTCGTTTTCACTCTTTCTCTCTCTCTCTCCCTCTCTTCATTTCCAATCTTTCTCATCCTTCCTCTCACGCTTTATCGCTTTTTCATTATTTTCTATCTGCACCTCTATATATAACTCTCACTTTCCCTCTCTCTCCCTAACCCCTCTCTCCCTCTCTCGTTCTCTCTCTCTCTCGCTCTCTCTTTGCCACTCTCCAGCTTTATCTGGTTGTTGCTCTTGCCTTTATGAATAAATAAAAGCCATCATAATAACGCTCATTAGAGCCTCCACTTAAAGTTGGTAAAACCTTAATCTCAATGCTGCCAACTTTTATTTTGGCCAACAACAGAAATCACATATCACACATACAGCAAAAAAACCAAAAAAAAAAAAAAAAAAAGAGAAAAACAGAGAGAGAGAAGAAAGGAAAAAATGAAATGAAACGAAACGAAACGAAAGGAAAAGCAAAAGCGAAACCAGGCCAAAAGCGACAACGTCAAATAGTGCAAAGCAAATGTTTTATATTAGGTGGCAGTTGCCCGGCAGGGGGCGCCACTAATGAGGCCCTTGGGGAACATATTAAACTTGAGAGCCAAACAACAACAACAGCAATAACAGCAATAACAGAAAGAAGAAGAGAGCAAAAAAAAAAAAAAGTGAATCGACAGCGAGGAAGTTTTGATGAAGGCGAAAGAATCGAGTATTTCACAGATTTCTCCCTCCCCAGCACACAGCACATATGTATGTATGTATGTATGTTCCTTCTGCTCTTCTCTTACATACACACACTTTCACTCTTTCTCTCCCTCACTCTCACTCTCTCTGACTTTCTCTTGCTCATCTTCTTGCCGTTCCACTGATGCAAAATTGTAACTTTTTTTTTTATTTTATCGGGAACGCAGCAACTTTTTAATTTAAGACAAAAAAAAAATGAAGCCAAATGAGTAACGAAAGAGCAAACCAGAGGAAAATAGAAAGAGGCAGAGGCACCGCTAAAGAAAACTGTAAAGACAAATCACGGCGAGGTCCCTAAAAAACAAACTTTTGCCTCGCATTCAACTCAACTGACTCACAAAATTAAAGCAATAATAACTTTGGTAAAAAAAAAAAAAAAAAAAAAAAACAAAGCAAAAAACGAAATAAATAAATAAAAAGGAAGACAAGGCATAGAAACAAGGGAGGGGGAAAAAATATCAAAACCGAATATTTTAATACACTTTTATAATTACTATCAAATAACATTTACAGTGGCAACTAAATGTTAAACTCTAGTTGCTCTTATTACATTTATAACCTCACAAAATGATGTTCAAATAGAATGCGTCAAGCAAACAACTTGACTAAAGAAAAGTGTATATAAGTTATCCACAAAGTTATGTGAGATGTGTAGAAACTTTAACGAATCTTCTATCCAACCCCACAAAAAAAATAAAATAAAATAAAAGAGAAAAACAAAGTTAAGTTCGGCAAACCAAAGATTTTATACGCTTTGCAAGCTTCAACGTAAATTTGTTCAAGCAAAAACTTCTTAATTTTTGACCAATAATTCCATTCCAAGTCCTAAAATCCCAAATACCAAAGTTCAACAACCAAAAAATATAAAAAAAAGTTCTTCATACAATAAGTCAATTTTCGACTGATTATTCCTATAACAGTTATATAATGATATAGTGCTGCGATTCGATTTATCAATGCTAAAATTTGAATGCCAATAAAGGATGAGCATATTTTATCTCTGTTGCTCATATTAATCCAAAATTTATACATATATTTTAGAGCATCCTACGGCTGCAAAAAAGAAAAACTTATATACCCTTGGAAGTGCATAAAATCTAGAGAAAAAAAATCTCATGAATCAAAGCAGAGCAAGAAAACTGTTAAGCGAAATAAATCTTACTAATAGAGTAAAAAGTGTACAAAAATTTAGTCAAATTACATTTGAGATAACGATAAAAAGAGAAAGCTCCCCAAAAGAGAGCAGAGAGCGAGTATATAGAGAGAGAGAGAGAGAAAGAGAGAAGTGATATATGTATGTGATACCTTTCATTGCCAACTCAAAATTCCATGTTCGCCTAATATATTTGCAATTCAATCCACTAGGGAAAAACTTCGGAGCACCATTTTTTTTTTATTTGTTGTTGTTGTTGTAAGGGATTTCAAGTGATTTGATAAGATCTAATTACGATAGATAGAACTGATAAAGCTTTCGAATGTATGTATATGTATATATAATGATTGTTAACACAATAAATAAATAAAAAGCAAAGAAGAAAAAAAATAGCATGCATAAACACGTTAGATCTTGTGCACATAGGCTGTAGGACAGGGGTATGCAGGCAGGTATGCCGAGTATATCCTGGATATCCCAAATATCCCTCGAGTTGATTACAATTAACGGCGCCAATTTGTTGTTTTTGCATTTTATATGCCAATACTATATATTGAAGGGGCGTGAAAACGCGAACGGAGGCGTTTCTCATGTTTTTTTTTCCTTTCGTTTTTCTTAATTTTGTTGCCTCACTTGTTGTTGTTGTTGTTGTTGTTGTTGTTACTCAGTACAAAATAGAAACGCAAGGCAATGGCGAAAGGCAACGGCAAAGCAAGTGGCATAAAAAGGTAACGGCAAAGGAACGAAAATACGTTGAAAGCAAAAACGACAATGACTGGCAAAGGCATCGTAAAAGGCGCCAATAAACTGAAGACGAAGAAGAAGATGTTGAAGCAGCAGGAGAAGGAGAAACAGAAGAAGAAGAGGAATCAGAAGCGAGAACAACCCAAAAAAAAAAAAAAAAAAATGAAAAAAGAGAAAAAAGGAAACGAAATGAAACCAAGACGCGCACAAAAAGATGCCGGGTTGAATGTCTATATATATATATATATATATATATATATATATATATATATATATATATGTGTGTGTGTGTGTGTGTGTGTATGTGTGTGTGTGTTTAAGCGAGTGGGTGGATTTGAATGTATACGGAATGAGTATAGCCTTCAGTTATATATATTGGGATATTTGAGCTTTAGGCTGATAAAGTCGAAGCCCATCGCCTGCCAAGCCACACATAGTCAGAGCCACAGCCACTGTCACAGCCACAGCCACAGTCGCAGCCGCAGCCGCAGTCGCAGCCATCTTCGCAGTCGCCGTCGCCGTCGCAGTCACCACGCGCAGTCAAAAAAAACCTTTGGTCAAAAAGTCTGCACAAAATGCGCTCAATGTTAAACACTCAAAACTCGCCGATTAACAACGACAACAACTATAAGCAACAATTTCACACTCACAACATTGAGTAATTTTATATAACAGCTAACTGTTAATGCGAATGAACTCAAAAGGCAAAGTGCTCAAAGTAACTGTTAAAGTAGCACGTGTAAAATTAAGAGCTCACATTGAGATGCGACTACGGTGAATGGTGAATGGTGAATGTGACTCTGACTGTGAACTGAAAACTGTGACTGTGAATACAGTGAAAATTTCACAATTTAAAGTAGAATATAATAATTAGTATAATTTAATTATTTTAATATAAATAAATATTTATCTAGATAAAAAAAAATTAAGTATTTTTTTTATCGCACACTCGCGCGTTTTTTTATTCCAGCTATATTTTTTTATATTTTTATATATTTTTTGTTTTATTATATTTATTATAAATAATAATATAAATAAATTTAATTTATATATTTTCATTTTGCAATATTTTGCTAAAAATTTCTTTATAATTGATTTTTGGAAATATCTATAACTATTTTCAATTTTTTGCCAAATATTTTTTTTAATTAATTATTTTTGTTTAAATATACGTAATTCTCTTTTATTTATTTATTTTATTTTTTTTAAATTATAGAAATAAAAATTTTGTAATTTCATTTTTTTTTATCTTTATTTATTTTTTTATTTATTTATTTTTTATTTTTTTCATAAATATTTTTTTTAAAAAAAAAAATTTTTTTTAATATATATATTTTTGTTTTTGTTGTTGTTGTTAAATAACTATAAGTGTTGCCATTACTTTAAAATAATTTAATAAAATAATTTAAAATTTTGTAGTTAAATTGTTTTTTTTTTTATAATATTAATGTTATTTTAATTTAATTGACTTTTATTTTTTGTACATACATATATGTACATTTTAATTTATATTAATTTTTATTTTATTTTTATTACAAGTTTTATAATTTTTTTATTTTTATATGTAAATTTTAATTTATATTAGTTTTTATTTTATTTTTATTATAAGTTTTATAATTTTTTTATTTTTATATGTAAATTTTAATTTATATTAGTTTTTATTTTATTTTTATTACAAGTTTTATAATTTTTTAATTTTTATATGTAAATTTTAATTTATATTAGTTTTTATTTTATTTTTATTACAAGTTTTATAATTTTTTAATTTTTATATGTAAATTTTAATTTATATTAGTTTTTATTTTATTTTTATTACAAGTTTTATAATTTTTTTATGGTATTTTATAATTTTTAATATTTAATTTATTGCTATATAAAATGTCATTTATTATTTTATATATTTATTTATATAACATAAATTTTTTTTTTCAAATTTAGTTTATTATTATTTAAATAAAAATAAATATAAAATAATATTGTGCACAACATTAACGTTAAACTGTGATTCGCTGCTGTTCTAAGGCAGCTCAAGTTTCTCTCTAAGGTTTATTAACGGCAACCATGCGTCTTGCCGCCCTTACGTATGCTGATTCTCACTCACTCACTCAGTCATTCATTCACTCTCTCTCTCTATCTCTCTCTCTCCCTCTCTTTCTTACTCTCTTTCACTCGCTAGCTTGTGCTGTCATCATCTGCTCAACGCTTGCGCATTTGCCATTGAAGAAAAGCGGCAACAACAAAGAAAATTCAATAAAATGTTTGCCGACAACAAAAACAATTTTTGTTTTTTTTTTTCTGTGTTCACGTTTATTTTACTTTTTTTTTCTTTTCCTTTCATATTTTTCATTCTCTTATGCTCATGACTGTTTGTTACGGTTATTTTTGCGGCGTTCTCTCTCTCGCTCTCTCTCAGTCTCTCTTTCGCACTGCTAGTACTACTGCCTGTCGACTGTGGTTGTGCTGCTGCTTCTTCTAGTTTCTACTGCTTTTGCTTCTATTACATTTGCTTGCTCATCTTGTTGCTGTTGTTGTTGTTGTTACTTTTGTTGTCGTTGTGGTTGTTGCTCAATGGAGCAGGAGCGAAACAACAACAGCTGCCGGCCAGACCCGGCAAGGCTCGGCCCCTGTGCGTATGCAATGGAATTTTGTTTGCCGCAAAAACAAAAAAAGAAAACGACACACAAACACGCACACACACACACACACATATATATATATATATATATATATAAACAATATAGGCATGAGGCCGTAGAATAAGGAGAAAGGAGAAGCAGAAAAAGAAGAAGAAAAAAATAACGTAAGCGAAAACATTAATTGCTCGGCTTGTTGCCGTTCTTCTTCTTCTTCTTTTGCTGCTTCCCCTTTGTTTTTGTTGTTGTTTTTTTTTTTGTGTTGATGTTGGGCTTGACTTTGTATTTTGATGTATTCGCGCGTGTCTGTGTCTGTGTATGAGTATTACTATGGAGGTCACTTACCTTTTGCTCTTCACAGCGGCTTCTAGCTCCTGTTGTTGTCGTTGTTGTTGTTGTTATTGCCGCACTGCATCATTATCAACAACATGCCAAACAATAACAACAATTTCTGCTTGCTGCTGCTGCTGACACTCTGACTGCTGTTGTTGTTGTTGTTTCCGCGTGTTCCTTAATTATATATTTATCTAAGATTTTTTTTTTTTGCTCTTGTTTTTGTTGTTTTTCCGTTGAATGTTTATATAAATAAATAATTTTTTTTTATCGCACACTCGCGCGTTTTTTTTGTTATGTTTTTGCAGTAAGAAATTTCGGTTTTTATTTATTTTCTATATTTTTATTATATATTTTTTTTATAATATTATTTATTATTATAAACATTTAATATTTAATATTTGGCCCAGTCATAATTTAACGCAAACGTTCTTCTACTACATCGACATCATCAGCTTTAGACTTTTCACATATTTTTTACGCGCACACACACACACACACACACACGAGAGACAAGGCCAAAAACAAAACACAAAAAACGAACCAACAACAAAAAAAAAATTTACAAAAAAAATAACAACAATTTTAAACAAATTTTTTTTAATTTAAAAAAATTTTTTTTTTTTAGTAGAGCAATATTTAATTTTGTCGTAGTTGTTGTTGTTGTTTTTTTTCTTCTTTTTTTGCTCAGCAATTTTATTTATTTATTTTGAGTGTTTTTTTTTTTCTTTGGTTTTTTTTATTATTTTCGCATAAAACTTTCTTTTTATTTTCTTTATATTTTTTTTTATTTATTTATTTATTTTTTTTGCAGCCAAGGGAACAATATTTATATATATATATAAAAAAAAAACAAAACGTTAGCCGCACATGGCCTATGGAAGACGCGTCGCTGCGGCTGCTTGCACTGATTTTCTTTCAGCGCGGATGATGCTTTGGCAAAACGTTGACGTCGCTGCTGCTGTTAGAACTGCTGTAGAGTCGCTGCTGCTTCTGCTGCTTATGTTGTTGTTGCTTATTTTGCTGGCTCTGTGTGCTGCCTTAACTGTAGCTGTAGCTGTAGCTGTAGCTGTAGTTCTAACTGTAAATGTAACTGTAGTTGTCACTGTTGTAGTTGCTGCTGCTAATGCTAATGCTACTGCTACTGCTACTGCTGCTGCTGCTGTTGTTGTTGTTATTGTTGCTGCGCTCGATTTGTTCTCTTGTTCTCGTTCACTCAGACTCTAGTGTCTCTCTTCTCTGGCATTTTGTGTCCTTCCAAGCGTCTTCAACCGCAACTTATTTTTTGCTCATTTGCCTGCCTCAGCAGCGACGCTGGCGACGATGGCGATGGCAATGACGACGTCATCACAGGCGACACTTGGCGCAGGCGCAGGCTTTAACTCAAAACTCAAAATGATTTTGAACTCAACTCAAAACTTGGCAAACACAACGATGCCAGCGACACATTTGAGTTGAACTCAAAATCGAAATTTAAACTCACCTCAAACGTTGTTGTTTATCAGCTGCTGCTGCTGCTGCTGCTGCTGCTGCTGCTACCGTAATTTCAGCTACTGCTACCGTTGCTGTTGCTGTTGGTGTGTTACGATTCCCGCTTTAACCGCTTATCGCATTGATTTCTGATAACTTTTTTTTACGTTTCTTTTTTCTTTGGTTTTTTTTTATTATTATTTTTTTTGATTTATTTATTTATTATTATAATTTTTTTTTATTTTTTTTTTTTTTTGATATTTTGACACAAGACACAGAAAAAAAAATTATGCGTAAAAATGACGGAAAGAACAAGAAAAAAAATTTGATTTATATTTTTTTTTTTATATATATTTTTATTTATTTATTTATTTTATACGAAATCGAACGAAGAAAAACTAAAATAGAGCGAGAAAGAGAGAGGGAGAGAGACGGCGAACATTGCGTTGCACGAAATTATTTTGATTATTTTTCAATCAGCGTTCGATGAACGTAATTTATGCGCGCTTATCAGCCAAAAGAATGAAACAAGAAAAAAAACACACACACACATAAATACACGCTGATATATAGAGACAACACACATACATACAGAGATAGTCGTATGTCGATAGACAGTTTAGTAATCGCCGTTAATCGCAATCGATCATCAATCAAAAAATTGACAAAATGCGCGCGCGCGTTTTTTTTTTTTTACTTGACGGTTTTCAACTATCGAAAATGAAGTAAAAACTAAAGGGCCTTGGAATATATAAAGTGTCGGCTAGCACTCGTAACTGCAGCTACTGTATGTGTGAAATATGCAACACGCTGAGTAACACGCTAAAAATGCGATCGAGCAGAACGCAACAATTGAAAAGCAATTGCTACTGTTACTGTTTTCCTTAAGTTTCTCAAATTTCAAAAATATTTCAAATTCTCTAATTTCAATAAATAATTCTTAGCTATTGATTCTCAGTTGCCGGTTGTAGTCTCGTTTAATTCTCGAACCGCTCGAAATGGAAACTAAATTGAAAATAGGAAAATTGCCGTCAATGTTGACGTAGAGGTAAACGCAACATGAATCTGAATCTGAATCGGAATCGAAATCGGAATCAAAAGCAGCAGCAACATCTTGTATGTTTCTATATGTGAATGTGTGTGTGTATGTGTCTGTATGTCAGTGTATGTTTACGCCTCATACACGAACAAGAAATTTTTAATCACACACGAAAAAAAAAATCTAATAAAATTGAAATGAAAAACAGAACAAAAAAAAAAAAAAAAACGAATCGTCGACGAATCCGAACCCGAACCCGAACACACTACGAAACTAGAATCCGAAATCAAATCCGAAAATGAATTTGAATCTGATTCTGAATTCGAATCCGAATTTCGTGCTGCATGAAATTAAAATTGACGAGATCAGCACGATCCACAAAAAGAAAAATTCTATAAGCAAATTATACGACTACTAAATGCACTTCTGCAATATCTAACCTGTAATATCTAACTTTCGAATATATATTTTCCTCATAAATTCTAGAAATACTAGAATTTTTTTTTTTGTTTCTTTGCATTAAAAGTAATGAAAATTTTTACTGATTCGTTAAAAAAAAATTCTTGATCATTCTACTCTATCTAAACCGTAGAATTGTTTAACATTTTTTTTATCGGAAGACTATTTTTTGACTGTAAATATATTGGGGAAACTGTAACATTTATAATTTTTTCATTTTATAATTTTTACTATACAAATTTAAATATTAAAATGATTTTTCAAGTTTTTTTTATACAAATTTAAAATAAAAAAAAAACTTTTTTTTATATTTCACTGCAATCTGAAACTATTTTCTGCCCTAAAAAAAAAACCCCCCAACACTTTATCTACATACATGTAGCTCTATCTCTATATTTCTCTACGTATCTCTATGTTTCACAGTATGTATTGCTATATGTCATATTGTATCTCTCTATGTCACCTTGTTTTTCTATGTTTCTCAATGTATCTCTACGTATCTCTATAATTCTCAATGAATCTCTTCATTTATCTCTATGTATCTCTATGATTTTCTATATATCTCATCATATATGTATCTCTATGTATCTTTTTATGCCAACTTGTTTCTCTATGTATCACTTTATGTATCACTATGTTTCTCAATGTAAAATCTCTTTGAAAATCTATTAAAAACAAAAACAAACAAGCAACAACAAAAAAAAAAGCTTTATAATAGTTTTACAAAGCTTTTGTCGAATATGTTCAATCAGTCGCACCCGTGCCCGCCCACTTCCACTTCCACTCCCACGCCGCACGCCTATAGCCCCCCCCCCCAGCGGTACAACACTCAAAACTGCACAGCAAGAGCAGAGCGTTGCCATCGCATTTGCTCGATAGCGATCAATCTGACGTTGCTGTTGTGTTTTTCTTATTTTTTTTTTCGTGTTGTTGTTGTTGTTGCTGATGTTGTTTTTGCTCGTGTTGTTGATGATTTTGTTGATGATCACGCCTTGATATTGAGTGCATTTATATGTTCTCCGCCCGCCCGTCCGTACGTTTGTCTGTCCGTCTGCTTGCTGTTTTTTTTTCTTCTCTATATCTCTATCTCTTTCTCTCTATCTAGTCTATATTTTTTTCTATGTCTCTCTCTCATTTTATTAGTCTATATCTCTACTTCTAAACTCTACTTCTATATCTCTCTGCCTATTTCTCTCTCTCTCTCTCTGTATCTCTCACACACGCTATCTATATACCTGTCGCAATTTCTCAATCCATGAATATCTCTCTGCCTATGTCTTTCTCTCTCTCTCTCTCTCTCTCTAACACCATCTCAATCTATAGATCTCTCTCTCTCTCTCTCTCTATCACAATCTCTATCTCTATCTCTGTCTCTATCTGAATCTATAGATCTCTCTCTATCTCTCTCTCTCTATATCTCTTTTTCTCTAACACCATCTCTATCTCAATTTCTATTCCCATCTCATTTTTTGACTCTTTGTCTATTTCTCTCTCTCCCTCTCTCTCTCTCTCTCTAACACCATCTCGATGTCTATCTCTGTCTCTATTCCCGTCTCATTTTTTGTCTCTATGTCTTTATCTCTGTCTATTTCTCTCTCTCTCTCTTCCAATCTCAATCTCTCTATCTCAGTCCATATTTCTCTCTATCTTTTTATTTGTCTATATTGCTATTTCTCTCTATCTTTCTCGCTATCTCAGTTTCTTTCTTCCTCTCTCTTTTTTACTTTCTCTATGTCTATCTCTCTATCTCTCTATCTCACTCTCACTCTCTCTCTCACTATATCTGTATCTTACTTTCTCTCTCCCTCTCTTTATCACACTATCTCTGTTTCTATATCTCATTCTTTCTCTCTCTCTGTCTCTCTCTCTCTTTGAATCTCTGTCACAGTTGATATTTTGTTGTATATTTTTCTCTCAGTGCTGTGCTGCTGCTGCTTATGCTTCTGCTGCTATTGTTGCTGTCCCTGTTACTGCTGTTGTTGCTGCTGCTGCTGCTGCTTGTGTAGCTATTGCTATTGCGAATAGCACGCAATGATCATCAACATTTGTTGTTCTCGCTGCTGTTGTGGTTGTTGTTGTTGTTGTTGTTGTTGCTGTTTTTGCGGAATAGACAAGTAAAATTGATCGATGCTCACATCGCATAGCATCGCATCGCATGGCATCGCAGTTGCTTTTGCTTTTGCTTTTGTTTTTTAGCTTATTGTTATTGTTGTTGTTGTTGTTTGTTATTATAATTACAATTAAAGTGAAGCGGCGTTGTCACAGCAATAATAACAACAACAACAACAACAATAACAATAACAGCGGCAACAGCAATAACAATCACAACGCTGACGTCGACAGCAAACGAACAATCTGCTCACTCCTTCCCCCTCCCCCTCACTCTCCCCCTCACTATGCCCCACGCCGCACTACACTCCGCACCGCACCGCACCATACCGTAACGCAGCGCAGCGCACCGCAACGTTTCCATATACACGGCCGCGTTTGTTGTCCGCAGCAATCGCAATGTGGGAAACGTAGACAACAACTGCGTCGCCGTCGCAAAACTCGACTGAGAAACTGTAACTGAACTACACAAGCAGCGCGATACGATAACAAACGTCGCTGCTGCTGTTGCTGCTGTTGCTGCTGTTGCTGCTGTTGCTGTTGTCGCTGCTGCTGCTGCTGCTGTTACTGTTTTGCCGGCGCTCTCATTGACGTTTGTTAACGATTTTCAAATAGTTCCCCTTAACATTTATTCCCCCAAGTGTCACTCCCCCCACAGCTTGTCACTCTTCATACTAACCCTTTCACTTCCTCCTTTCCTTTCCCCCCCCCCCCTCCTCTTGATGCTTATCAATTGGCGCTGTTAAGCCTCTGCAACCCTTAACCCGTTACATTTGTCTAAACAGTTGGCGAAAATGGACGCGCGAGCCGTCGCCGTCGTCGTCGCATGTGTCGTTGTCATTGGCGGCAAGCGGCAAGCGGCAGCACAACGTTAATGTTGACAGTGAGAGTGACAGCGACAGTGACAGCAACAGCAACAGCAACGTCGACGTCGACGTCAACATCGACGCCTGTTTTCATTTGTTTATTCGTCTTTTCTGTTGCTGTTGTTGTTGCTGCTGTTGCTGTTGCTGTTGCCATTTGTTTGGCTATGAACAACGTTGCGTTTGCTGATAAGCAAACAGAGCTGTGATAAGGCGCCGGCAACGTCGCGGCATCAGTACCGATAACAATTACATATTTATCGATAAGCAGCAGCTATCGAACTATTAACAAAACAACAATCAAAGAAATCGACAACACAAATTACATGTGTACAGTGAACACACGCTAACTATGACTAACCAACAACAACAACAAGATCTACGACAATAACAATGACATAATGATCATAATGATCATAATGAAATTGTTAAACATCAGCAAAAAAAAATATAACAAAATTTTGCTATAAACTATTTAGCAGTTGGCAAGAGTGAAAGAGAGAGAGCGAGAGTGAAAGAGAGAGAGCGAGAGTGAGAGAGAGAGAGAGAGGAGGGTGGGGCTGGAGGTAAGTTTAATGATATGAGACTAGTGTTAAATGTAATTTTCGAGTTAGTTGTCAACTTTTGTGTATTTAATGATCGTCACATTAATTGTTATAGTGCTGCTGCTGCTGTTGCTGCTGCTGCTGCTGCTGCTCATTTTGACAATTTTGGGCAACAGTTTTTGTTGCCATGTCTGTCGCTTTAACTGTCGCGCTGCCTTCCTGCCTGTTTCTCTGTATGACAATCTTTGTTTTTTTGTCTCTCTGTCTGTCTGTCTGTCTATCTGTCTATGTCTATATCTCTCTCTCTCTCTCTCTCTCTCTCTCTCTATCTCTGTCTGTCTATCTGTTTATCTCCCTGTCTGTCTCTCTGTCTGCCTCTCTGTCTGTCTGACTGTCTGTCTGTCTGACTGTCTGCCTGTCTGTCTATCTGCCTCTCTGTCTGTCTCTCTGTCTGTCTGTCTGTCTGTTTCTCTGTCTGTATGTCTGTCTGTCTGTCTGTCTGTTCCTCTATCTCTATGTCTGCCTGTCTATCTGTTTCTCCGTCTGTCTGTCTGTCTGTCTGTCTGTCCGTCTGTCTCTCTGTCTGCCTGTCTGTCTATCTATCTGTTTCTCCGCCTGTCTCTCTGTCTGTCTGTCTGTCTGTCTGCCTGTCTCTCTGTCTGTCTCTCTGTATGGCTGTCTATCTCTATGTCTGTCTGTCTGACTGTCTGTCTGTCTGACTGTCTGCCTGTCTGTCTATCTGTCTCTCCGTCTGTCTGTCTATCTGTCTGTCTGTCTGTCCGTCTGTCTTTCTGTCTGCCTGTCTATCTATCTGTTTCTCCGTCTGTCTCTCTGTCTGTCTATCTATCTGTCTGTCTACCTGTCTCTCTGTCTGTCTGCTTCTCTATATGTCTGTGTATCTCTATGTCTGCCTGTCTATCTGTTTCTTTGTCTATCTGTCTGTTTATCTCTCTCCCTCTACTCTGTCTGTTTCACTCTTTCTTTAATATCAGTTGTGAATTTTTGATTTGCAATTTCATTTGTCGTTATGTGCTTAACGCGCACTCAAACACATACACACACACAGAGACATAGACACGCACGAATATTCAGATCAGCTATACATATATGCACTATATATTCTGTTGTTGTTCTTGTTCTTGTTGTTGTTGTTGTTGTTGTGAACTAAATGCGTCAATTAAATATAAAAAAAAAATATACAAAGCCTCGCAGCTAGAGGCGATAGATATAGATACAAAGATACATAGATACATAGCTATATCTATATAGATACAGATACACACACACACACACACACACACACACACAGAGAGAGAGAGACATTGACACACTCCCACTACCTGCTCTGTGTATAAAAATTATTAATAAATTATGATTTTGGATGACACTATAAATCGCAGATACACACTAAGTGCGACAGAGAAAAAGAGAGAGAAAGAGAGAAGGATAGAGACAGTGGTTAATGCAGAAGAGATCTATGCTAATCAACGGCGCGTTGAATGATTTAAGACAACGACAACAACAACAACAACAGCAACAACAGCAACGACTTATGGAAAATCGAAATAAACTTGCCAACAAAATCCCCAAAATCAAAATAAAGCTATATCTATATATCTATATTCTATATGTATATCTTTCTATATATCTATGCATATATCTTTGGCTATATTTTTGGCTATTTCTTTAGCATGAGATGAAGAAGCTAAGCTGATTACTTATAATACATATACATATATCTCTCTCCTATCTCTCTCTCTCTGTGTCTCTCTCACACACACTCTCTGTCATTGTCGCTTACTATTTTTCACACTGCAACAGTTGATTCTCTCTCTCTCTTTCTCACTATCTCTCTCTCTCTCTTTTTATCTCGCTCTCTTTCTATATCTATATCTATCTCTCTCATTCTCTTTCTCTCTTTTTCTATCTCTTTCTCCCTCGTTCTATCTCTTTCGCTCCCTCTTTTCTCTCTCTGTCTTTTACACTATTTTATTCACCATATTTTAATCATTCTCACACTTATTCTCCATACACCATATCTCTCTCTATCGCTCTCTCTCTCTCTCTCTGCTTCTATCTCACTCTATCTCTATATCCCTCTTTCTCACAATGTCTCTTCATCTATCTCTTTCTCATTCTGTCCCTCTCCCTCGCTCTCCCTCGCTCTGTCTCTCTCTCTTTCTTTCTCTCTACAACTATGTATCTAACTATATTTTCATCCTTCTCGATCTTACTTTTTTTTATAAATCTCATATATATCTATCTCTTTCTCTCTAACTCTATATCTTTCTCTCCTTTCTTCCCTGCATCTCTCTCTCTCACACTCTCTTTCTCACTCTCTTTCAATATTTGTCTCTCTCTCTCTTTCAATCTCTCTCTCTCCCTTCCTTTCTCTCTCTCACTCTCACTCTCTCTCTATATGTGTCCCTCTCAATTTCACTCTCTATCCTAATATCTCTCCCTATCTCCTCAATCTTCATCTATTACAGTGTTTCTTTATCGCTCTCACTCTCTATCTCCCTCTCTATATCTCCCTCTCTCTCTCTCTCTCTCTCTCTCTCTCTCTCTCTCATTGCCCTGGCTAGCTCATCTATAGAAACTAATTAAAAGTGTTGTGCGCTATTTTCGAAATCTTTAATTTAATTTATTCTTCGTTATTTTATTTATTTTTATTTGTTTTTTGCTGCTGCTGCTGTTGTTGCTGCTGTTGTTGTTGTTGTTTTGTTCAAATTCAAAATTTTTATTAGCTCTTTAATGACATTTTGCTGCCTTTTCGCGCATATTGAGCAGACCTCACAAAGACCCACAATTCACTCTCCCTCAGCACCCACTGCATGCCCTACACGTTGCCTTAACCCCCCCCCCTCCCCTCCCTCACCCTAAGTCCCCCTTAACACCCCGTAACCCCTTCTCGCAAGCATCTTCCGCTATACGTCTCTCCCACGCTTTAAGCACTTTTTGCCAGGCAGCCACCAGCCTGCTGCTTGCTGCCTGCTTCGCCTGTTACGTGGCTCATTAAGAATTTTTAGTTTTTAATTGACAAACGACGACGAAAGAGACAAAAACAGACAACAACAACAAATACAGAAATAACGAAAATTTATAAATATATGGAATATGCCAACAACAACAAGAACAACGATATGAAAGAAATTACATAAAAAAAAAAATAGATTTCGTTTTATATTTTCGATATTATAATTTTTAAAATGAGCCAAAAAGATGTCAGGGGCTAGAAATTGGAATGCGAAAGCAATGTTGACAGCAAGTCCAACTACTACTACAACTATACAGATACCTATATATATATATATATATATATATATATATATATATATATATATATATATATATATATATATATATATATATACGTGTGTGTGCGCTGCAAATTATGGGCGCAAAATCAACATCAAGGTGATTCGATAAATGACAGATCATATGATCTTCAAGCATTACGTTTTATCCAATAATCGACTTGACTTTTCTCAACGTAATACAACTATAGCTTTCTATAAATCTAGCAATAACTTTGCAGTTATTGAAAGCAAACTATGATCTGTAGTTCTAACGGAATATAGCAAAAAGTTAAAATATTGAAAAAGAAAAAAATAATAATAAAAAAAAATAAAATAAAAATAATAAAATAAAAATAATAATAATAATGAAAAAATAAAAAAGAAAATTTCAATTAAAGACGCGAATTCATTAACAATTATAAAATCTTATTTATTATTTATCTTAGAAAAAAAAACTCATGGAAATCCCTTAGTAAGTCTAAATTCAAACAAATTTGAAAAAAAATTTTTGGAAATAAACTCAAAATATATTTTTGTAATGTTCATCAAAACATTTTATTATATTTCTGATAAATGCAATATTCGACTATAAAATATGCTGCTCGTACTAGCTAGTAAAAAATCTTATAAAATCTCAGAAAATATTTGAAATTATTTTTAAATGCTGTAAAATGTTACAATATATATATATTTTTTTTTTGGAAATGTTTTATTAAATATTTTTGATATTATCAACATTTGATTGTTAAGTGTTTTGAACGAAGACTCACAAAAAAAATGTCATTAAAAATTTATTGAAATAGTTTTCAAAATAGTTTTTTATATTCAATAAAAAAAAAATTGACTCGTAAAGTTTTTAATTTTATAATAAAATAATTTTTACTATACAATATTTATGAGTATTTCAATGTATTAAATAAAATTTCATAAAATCTAATTGGAAATATTTTAAAATAATTTAAAAATGTCTAAATTAGAATTTTAATATAATAATTTTAATATAATAATAAAAAATATTCTATTAAATATTTTAAATATAATTAACTTTTGACTATTAAATATATTAAATAAAAAAAATTTCATAAAAATTTTCCAACACTTTTTATGAAATTATTTTAAAAATAATTGAAAAATTCATAGTCAAAATTTAATTAGCATTTTTTTTTTTAAAAAAAAGTATTTCCACTTTTTACTGTCAAATATATAACATAAAAACCACACAAAATCTCATTAAAATTTTTAAATCAATTTTTTTTGAAATTGTTTTGAAATAGCTTAAAAAAAATATAAAAAAAAGCTGAGTGAAATATTAAAAGAATTTTTTTTTTTTTAAAGAAATATGAAAAATTTATTGAAAAATTCGTAGAAAATAGATCAAATATATTTAGATTTTCGTTGTTTTTTTTTACTTGTTTTTTTATATAACATAGTTTCATAAGATTTAATTGCTATTTTTTTTTCGCAGTTATTCATCAGTTGATATTCATATGCACAGTGAGACATCTGTTAGAATCTAGCACATACATAATGACATTCAAGGGCAACTTCTGACTGTCTCTCAGACAATATCTGTATGTCTGTCTGTCTGTCAGTCAGTCAGTCGTCAACAGATCGTTGGCTTATTTGTCGATTTCATTTAATTGAATTCATGCCTCAAATTTTCTTAAATATTGTTTTTTTTTTTTTTTTGTGACAACGCAGAAGCATTTATTAGCACCACGCCGTCAAATGAACGAGCGTTATTTATTTGCATATAGAAGAGAGATACAATAACAACAACAACCAAAAAAAAAAAAAAAAAAAATACAAAATAAGTTAATTGAAAAAGTTTTTTTTTTTTTTTTATTTTCGTAGTTCTTAAGTCTTGAAAACAATTTGTTAAATAACCGGAAGATACAAGCAGCGTAGAGTTTTTTTTTGTGGAACAGAGGAAAATGCTATGCAGGAAAATGACGACAAGGGTTAAGCGCAACAGTTATTGCCGGCAAGCAAGACAATTGTGTTGCTCTCTCACTCGCACTTGCACTTGCAATTGCTGCTCGCATAGTTAAGCCTGCAGTTGCCGAAAAGTGTTAAACCTCTCTCCCCTCCCCTACCACTGCACTTAACGGGATCTTGCTCTTCCTTTATCTTTCTTTCTATCTTTCTCTGTCGCACTAAGCGAGCATTGACACGTTTAAGCTTCTGTTGGCGTGTAAATCAACCGAAACTAACCGCAAATAGTCTTAAACTCTTTCACTCACACTTACAGCATGTGTGTGTGTGTGTGTGTGTGTTAGTTTTGTTACCTACATTTGATTTGGCTAATATTTAATGGCTGCTACTTGTGTTTTTTATGCACATTTTTATTTATTTTTATTTATTTTTTTTTTGTTTTGTTTTGTAAAAAAACGAACGCACGCTACACTCTCGTACACGCACGTGACACGCACAGACACGCACGCACGCCGTCAATATGTACGTTGACGTTGATGCCGATAAACAACAATACGTTAAATGCAAATTCTAACGGGATATATATATATATATATAACGGTATATATGTATGAGCATGTAAACATTGCATCGGCACCTTTCGCGCAATTAACGTAACGTAATGTCAAAACCAAAAAGAACAAGAAAAAAATATAAATAAAATTACGAATCAGCAAGCAAAAACTGCAGCACACTACGCACTTTATTATTATTGTTGTATATTTTACCGTTATTGCTACCGCTGATGCTGGTTACTAGTGCTACTGCTGGTTGCTAGTGATGCTGCTGCTGTTGCTGCTGCGACTACGAATGCGAATGCGACTGGCACCAGTGTGCTAACCGTCACTACTGATGCCTGCTGGCTGCTGTCTGCTATTGCCGTTTAACGTTTACCGTTAGCTGCTGCTACTGCGACTGTTGCCCTACTGTTTTGGCCACTATGTTGCTTTCTTGCTTTTCTTCTTTCTGTGTGCTTTCTATTAAATATTCGTATGTATATGTTTTTATTTTTTTTTGACGACGCGCCGTACGATTCGTCCTGCCCGACGACGTGCGTGCTAATAAAACGCCGACGCTGCCAAAGCAGTCAAGTTTGCGGCATTTTGCTAACGCTGCTACTGCTACTGCTGCTGCTGCTGCTATTGACGCTGCTGCTAACGTTGTCATTGCTGCTACTGCTGCTGCTGCTGTTAAACGAGCCCCCCAAAAATTGAGTGAAATCTCAAAACCAAATTGAGTTTGAGTGTTTTTTTTTTATATTTTTGTATATATGTATATATATATTTTTTTTTTTATTGTGTTGCTGTTGTTGCCAAAAATTGAGTTAAACTCAATATAATATGTATGTATATGTATGCAGCATATATTGCATGTTTATTGCGCTCATCGTACAATCATATAAAACGCAGAGACACACACATTTCTTTCTCTTTCTCTCATTCTCATTCGTTTTATATGCAGGCGGCTACTACTACTTGCATAGCACTGTATTATCGGTGGCACTTTGTGTTTTTGCTTCCTCAAAGAAAAGCTCAAGTAAGCTTGGCTTCAACAGCTGATCACCATCTAAACGTTCAGCACCCTTCCAGCGCTGTATCGCTGGTATGCATGTTAATAGAAATGGAGCTTGACGAAATTTATTACTTGTATCTTTCCATGCTTCACGATTGCCAACATCCACTGAGTAAATAAGTGCATTTGGATGTGCTTTTTCACGACATGCTGTTTCAATAGTTGTCTCAGCTAATACAAAATAAAATAATAAAAATATATTATTAATTAATTAAATGTTAATGTAATGTTTTGTTGTAATATTTACCTGCCACACAATCGGGACACCAGCTTTTACCTTTACTATCTTTCTCACCAAAGAAATACAAATAGATGAGACAATTCTTTTGTGCTTGCACTTTTAGCGCATCTTCAAGTTGTTCATAGCCCGCTATTGGCACGTATTCTGGCATCTTTATGCTTGCTTACTGCTGCTACTGCTGCTGCTCTTGCTTACAAATCCAATATGATTGTAGCCCTTGTTTAACAATTGCTCTTGTCGTCTGCTCTGATAATTATTATTTTTTTTTTTATAATCGTTTAGCGTTTTATGAGCGTTCTTATCTATCTATATTATCGTTTTTGCCAGCAACAACAACAACAATTAAAGACCGCCGAGCCGGCAATTAATCGTTTATACAATATATGGCACGGCCACGCATACATGCTCACAACGCGTTACCAACTATGCATAAAGAATTCTTCTTTTTTTTTTGGTATTTTTTAGCTTGTTTTTGATATTTGCATTACATTGAGATATATCGATAGCAACGATATATATATATATATAGTTGGCAATATCTTAAACGCAATATTGAATTTGGAATTTTGATAATTGTATAAATATATTTAAAAAAAAAAAAAAACAAAAAAATTTTAATCTTTCTAGTTGTTATACAAAGATACAAATAAATGTTTTGTCAACTGACACTAAAAATACATTTAATATATACATTGACTCTTAGTACAAACAGCTGTTGTATTTTATGTCATTACAATGAAATTCGAAATGGTTGGCAACGCAACAGTTGTAAATCATTGTGAAATACAAAGTGCGCCAAATTTGAAATTGTGGAAATAAAACAATTTTTGATAAATGTAAAATATATTATTTTATATTATATTTATATTATATTTTTGCAGGAGCTTGTAACGCCCCTTAGGAGGCGTGCACACAACATAATATCATAAATAAATTCGACAGAAATTTCCAAATATTCTTGTCTGTCCGTACGTCTGTTAATATACAGCAAAATAAATTTGTGCGTGCTGTTAGTTGCTGCTAGTTTATGTTCGCCTGGTATTTAATGCAAAAAAATTTCGTTGATTTTTGCTCTGACATGATTTAAATTTTGTTTTATTCTTTTTAGTGATAACGGAAATTTAAATTTCTTTTTTTTTCTTAATTAGTTAATACACTTAAAATAATTTCAGTGAGAAAGAGTTTTTGGTATTAAATCTTCGACTTGCCGAAGATACTTTTTATTTATTGTTATTATTAATATTTATAATAAAAAATAATAATATACAAAATATAATAATTATAAATAAATACAATAAAAAATGTAAGAAATTATTATATTATAAATTTAGAAATTTATAAATATTTATAAGCAAGTAAAATATAAGAAAATGAATTATGAAACAATTCTACGAAACCAAAAAAAAAAAAAAAGTGCAAAGCAAGGCGACACCCTGACCCAATAACATCAACATGATGACTACAACTAAACTTGAACTTCATGCCGAGCTTAAACAGACTTTGATTAATCATTTTCAGGGTCAGAGCGTTGGCCGCATCAAAGAAAGCTGAAGAACAAAAAAAAATACTAAGCAAAAAATACCAAAAAAAAAAAACTGCAAACGTCGAAATTATTTTGCATAAAATGCGCAAGCATTGTGCAATTGACAGACAGAAGTCAATTGTGTAGCAAATCTAAAGCATAAACAAAGATTCAGAAACATGGGTAAGTTTACACTCTCTCTATAAATATATATATTATATATATTCCTGTAACTGTAAAATATAAATTAAATTTTCTGTTGATAGCTTGCAATGGAAATTTAATGAAAATGTTCCTGCTATTGCTGTTGACAGCAATTGCAGAGGATCAGCTGGCAGTGGCAAATAAAATTGCATACAAGAAACCATTATATGGAAAGACAAGCAACATGAAGGAGAAACGCTTCAAAATGCGTTCAACAACGCCAACGCCAAGCACTATCGATGCTGATTGGCCCGATGCATCCGTAGAGTTTGTCATACATTCAACGCCAAGTAGTGTAACGGAGGCAACGATGAACTTTAGCAGAAGCAGCAGCAGCAGCAGCAGCAGCAGTAGTTTCATCCCCAGCAGCACTCCTAGCAGCAACTCAGGCAGCACTGTACGCATTGACATGGAGCCTGGCAGCAGCAGCAGTGCAAGTCACATTGTTGCCACAACGCTTGGCGGCAGCAGCACAACACCTTCCAGTCTGGTCAATACATTGCCATCACCATTAACATCAACAAATGCTGCTAGTAATCAGCCAGTGCCTTGCACCTGTGGCGTTTTTCTCTCATCACAGATACGCAATGGTTTGCCCGATACGCCGCTCATACACAATGAAATGGATCGTGTCTATGCCTGCAATGCCATTGGACGTAAACAATGTCAAACCAAATGCTTGGAGACAGTAAGTGCTCGCTCTCTCTCGCTCTCCTGTTAACTAACTCTTGCTATTCTTCCTCTCTCTCTCACTCTCTCTTGCAGATTGTACAACATTTGCCAAATTCAGCAAACATTGTTTGTGCCGCTTTAGGACATAATTGCCACAAGGAGCGCGCATATTTATTTATTAAAAATTGTCATAATCAATGGATAAATACAAATTTACAGGCTGGTCGTGAATATTGCTGCAAGGAGGGCGTGCCCTATCGCTGTCCCTTATTGGGCTAGACACAAATGATATGTAATGAAAAATGTAACACACAAAACACACAAATAAAACAAAAGCCAAGAGTAGAAAAAAACTTCGCGCCTTATTTTTCAAATTAATTCATCGACAATCGCAAAACTATGTGCTGCCATCTATTGGCGATTGTATGAAACAACAAGCAGCATTTGCTAATAGGTTTGAGAACATACTAAATGTTGTGCAATGTGATTTGAAAACAGACTAAATAAAAAGCCTGAAAGTAGGCAATAATTTTGCAAATTTTCATAAATATATTTTTTTTCTTAGACTTTTTGCAATATTTGTCAATATCTAGAAGATGAATTTCGCTCGATAGCGACAAAAAACGGACACTTGAACAACAGTTATCAATGCAATGCCACTTGATGTTAGGACCAATGTCTAATCTAATCGTGCAACAATACTTATACAAAGCTAAGCTAAGTAAGTTCAGTCAGCAAACTGAACAAAAAAAAAAAATAAACAACAGTTGAAATGAAAATGACGAAACGTAAGCAACTGCTGCTATTGCCGTTGATAGTTTTGGTATTGTTACTGCCAGGATTAAATGGACTTGAATGTTATGCCTGTGATTCAGCTGAAGATGTTGAATGCGCCACACGTCCTGGCCAACAACTTGAAGTCGAAGAATGCACAATGGCAAATGATGAATGTGTAACATCAATAACAGCAGGTTTAACACGTCGCGGCTGCTTAAAACGTCTATATCCCAATGGTTATTGTGCTGCACCATGTGATCGTTGCAATACATCGCTATGCAACCGTCACATTTATCCCACAGATCGTTTACGTTGCTATCAATGCAGCGGCGCCGATTGCATTGATGTCAGTGAACGATCACAGTTGCTATTGCCATGCCCCATTTATAATGAGAATGATCGCTGCTATACAAATATTTTACATTTAAGTAATACGCAACGTGGTTGTGAACATTCAAATTTACCCAATGGTTGTCCACATGTCTGCCTCAAGTGTAATTATAATGGTTGCAATGCTGAACGCACAGTCACCGAATCCCATTGTCTCCAATGCACACATACACGTCTCTTACCCAATGCCGATTGTCAGCGTGCTCAAACGGAAACGGAAACGGAAACAAAAGTGACAGCAGAGGAGAAATGCACCTTGAATAATGCAACTGTGGCACAGTGTGTCAATAAAGTCATGTATGGGCATAAGGAACGATGCTATACGCATCGGAATAATCAAACGGAGGTCTTGCAACGCGGTTGCTCCACCACCATGGGTTTCTTTCCCACTGGCGAGCTAAGTGAATGTTATGGCGAGAATTGTAACAATCAGTGTCAGGATATTGCCTGTGCCACGTGCAACTCAACCAGTGATGCCAATTGTCGCACTGGTCATGCACTTAAACAGCAGCAATGCGCTGCTGGCACCGTTGCCTGCTATTCCTGTGAGCAAGGTTAGCAACATAAAAAACTTCAAAAAAAATTTCAATAAATTAAAAAAAAAAAAAAAAAAGTACAATTTATTTTTGATGCTTATTTTCTGCTCTTTATTCACTGTAGATACTCTGCTACGTCGCGGCTGCGCTGATGCTAACTTTGTGCCACATGACGGTGAAGCATGTCAACTTTGCCGCAATGGCGATGCCTGCAATCGTTGGTCAGTGCGCAGCTGCTATCGCTGCAACTCGCAGCATCAGGACGCTGATTGTGCTGCCATGCAACAGCCCAGCGCCATGAGACGCACCAATTGCAGCACACCTAATGAACTCTGTGTCAGCACTGTCGTCAATCATCTGCAATTGGTGTACACGGTGCGCGGCTGTGCAGGCGATGTGCCCGAATGTACTTCCAATGATCCTTACTGTGTGCGCTGCAACGGCAGCTTGTGCAACTTCACGCCCACCAAGTGGAAGGCAATGGAGCTTGCAAGCAGCAGCAGCAGTAAAGACTTGCAACTGACGCAGTCAAAGGCAAAGCGCACAAATCGCTGGGCACTGCTTGAATATTTATGGCCAGATTTGTAAGCAAATGCGCTTCGATATAATATATGAAATTATCTTTAAGTTACAAATGAATAAATAAAAATAAATAAATATAAAAATACATAAAAAATAAATTAATAATAATAATAAAAAGATAATTAATTAATTAAATTAATAATTAATATTAAAAAATTGAAAAAAAATAATATATAAAAAAAAAACAAATTAATAAATATAAAATAAAATAATATAAAATTATTCAAATAAAAATAAAAAATGAATAAATATATAATACAAAATATGAATATTCTGAAAGAAATAAAAAAATTTAAAATAAAAAAAAATGAAATAAGTCAAACGTATATTAAAAATAAATAAATAAATAAATTTCAATTGAATAATATAAAACACTTAAGGAATACAAAAATAATATAAAAATATTATTTTCAAATTAAATGAATTCAAAGAAATTTCCTTTCAATTTCCGTTACCTAAACTAAAAGAAAAAAATTGAAATTATTTTAAATTTTCGTTACGGAAGAAGAAAAAATAAAATGAAAAAAAAATTTATTTATTTTTTTTTTTAATTTTTCTTTTTTATTCTCGCTGAATTATTCAGTTTCTTCTGAGTATAACCGGACGTTTAACATTTGGAAGAGTGAAATGACATTTGTAGAGCTCTGAAATTTGTAATTATTATAATTTTTAACGGATAATTAAATTCCCTTTCAATAATTCAAACCATATTTCTTGTATTTGTTTATTTTATTTTTTTAAATATTTATTAGAAAAAATTTATAATAAATATTTCTACATTTTTGATTAACGAAAATTTTAATTTCTTTTAAAAAATTTTGTTTTTTTTTATAGTAAATAATTAAGATTAAAAAAAAATAATAATAATAATAAAAAATAATAATAAAAAAAAAAATAATAAAAATAATAATAATAAAAAATAATAATAATAAAAAATAATAATAATAAAAAATAATAATAATAAAAAAAATAATAATAAAAATAATAATAAGAAAAAATAATAATAATAAAAAATAATAATAATAAAAAACAAAAATAATAATAATAATAATAACAAAAAAAGGAAGGTTCTCGAAACAAACATTTCTTTGTCGACCGATTGCTCCCATGACAGCTATATGATATAGTAGTCCAATTTCAACCAAATTTATATAAGACCTGTAAATCATCACTAAGCTCAAATTCTGTAACTTCTGTAGTTTCAACCAGATAGCTTACAAAAACGAACAAGAAAAAACATAATTTTCCTCCGATCGTTCCTATGGCAGCTATATGATATAGTGGTCCGATCTGAACAATTTCAACTTATATACAGCTAATGCTCATAGGGAGTATATGTACTAAGTTTTATTGAGATAGCGAGAAGAATATTTATACTCTGTTAGGTCTGCCACGCCCCCTATGGAGCATTCCCAACTCCAGTCCAAAAAGGAATATAACTCTTTTAATAAAAAAACCAAATTGAATGTTATTGACAATGTTAATTTTATTTATTTATTTTTTTTTCTTCTTTGCTTTTGCTTTGTTGTTTAATATTAAAAATCTTTTTATCAACACAATATTTATATATTTTTTTTTTATTGTTATTTTATTGTTTATAATTATATGTAGGTATTTTTTTTTTGCCCACTCTTTGCTCGCTTCATTCACACTTAATGCTAATACATAAATAATTTAAAATTTACTTAACTAAAAAGAATTTGTAAATTCTCTTTTATTTTTTTAGCCCTGTTTGCAAAATTTTACAAAAAAAAAATAAAAACATAAACAAATCAATTAAAAAATACGGTAAAAATATAAAATGCAAACAAAAACAAATTAAAAAAAAAAATTATGTTTTTTTGTTATTGTTGATAATTTTAAAGAGAAAAACATGAAACGAACATGAAATAATTGGCTAGCAAAATGTTCTCAACAATAATTTTTCATTCTTTCATTCGTTTTTTTTTTTTTTTTTTTTTTACATATAACAAATAATTTAAATAAAACAATTTATAAGCAATATATGGAAAAACAAAAAGGACATCAGAATAAACAGAAATGACTGTAGCAGAAAGAGAGTTATCAAAATCAAAGAATTATTATCGAATTATCGATATATAAATGTATGTATATAAATATAATGCACACCGAAAAGAAAAAGTTTTATTTAACGCTACAATTTGTTTGTTTAGTGTTTTTTTTTTCTTCTTTTTCGTTTTTTAAATTAATGCTCTTAGTCATTTGCATTTGTAAAAAAAAAAAATACTTGCTTAATTTCTAAGAGTTGTTTTTGTTGTTGTTGTTGCTGTTGTTTGTTGTAATGTATATAATATATGTGTATATAGAGTTGTAAATATATAATGCTTAAAAATACAATAAAGAAAGCACTTGAATTTTTTTCTTTTTTATGTTTCTCTCAAATGGACAAAGGCAACTTGTGGTGTTTTTTTTTTTCTTTTCGATTTTTTTCTTCGTTTCAACATTTTTGTGTGTTCTTCTTCTTTTTTTTTCTTAGCTGTTAATTTTTTTTGTTTGTTTTGTTATTTTGCTTTTCTTTTTTTTTAACTCATAGAAAGATGTTGACGACGACAGAAAGCTGCTTGCTACGCACATCACTTGGCTGCTTACTGTGCGCTGCTGCCTGCACTGAAACTTTTTTAACCACTGCAAAAGAAGAAAAAATTAATTATAAATAAAAAAAAATATATATATATAAAAAATAAAGACATATATATATAAATATAATTTCTATTTTGTGTGGCAACTTTGGGTATGGAGTGCGAAAGTTTTGTAAAAAAAAAATAAAATGTAATGCTTGCAGGCGACAAATACCAAATAATGGGCAAGTGTATGTGTGTGTATGTGTGTGTATGTGTGTATCTGTGTGTTGGTAGCAGAGCAGGCGCAGAGAAACTATCAACAACAGTTTTAAGCAGATATATATGAGAAGTGGCGATAAAGATCAGATGAAACAGCAGTTACAAAAAATAAAATAGAGCGAGACAGAGCGAGCGAGCGAGACAGACATAAAGCAAGAGAAAGAGAAAGAGAGAGAGAGACAAAGACAGAGAGTGAGTGAGTAAGTGAGATAAAGAGAGATAGACGATAATAATTATAATTATCCTGATCACCAGAGAGAATATGCAAAAAACAAAAACAACAATTTCTTACACTTGCTTTCAAACAGACAGAGGCTAGAGGCTGCAGGCTGTAGGCGTAGCTCAGACTAAGTGTGTGTGTGTGTGCGCCTGCGCCTGCCTGCCGTCTCTCGTTCATGCTGTTACTGTCAGCTGCTGCTGCTGCTGCTGCTGCTGTTGCTGTTGAGTGTGCGCTGCGCTGCCGTTGCTGCTGCTGTTGCTGTTCTCTGTGTTGTTGTTGTTGTTGTGTAGTCGTCAAGCTTATCCGCTGAGTTGTTGTTGTTGGTGTTATTGTTGTTGTTGTTGCTCTTGGTTAAAGCTGTTTTTGGTGTGTGTGTGTGTTTTTTTTTAATTTGCAGATGAATTTTTTATTGCATTTTCTTTTTGCTTGCTTATTAATTGTTTATATAGAGAGAGATGTGTAATATAGTGTGTGTGTGTGTATATGTGTATCTCTGTGTGTGTGTGTGTGTGTGTGAGCGTGCGTGCAACTACATGCGCAAAATTCACAGCACTTACTTTAAAAAGTCATTCATATTGATGTAATTTTTATAACTAAATAAAGAGAAATACATAAAATTTATATTTAAATAAAGTAAGAAAGAAAAAAAAAACAAAAAAAAAACAAAAAAAAAACAACAAAAACATTGATAGATGATATTAGACACAAAATGCAAGTGCAACAACGGCTACATGCAACAAGAGGATAGGGAGAATTTTTTGGGAACAAAGGTAGGGAGGGGCGGACAGCAGAAGGTATAAATACAGCAGAAAGAAATAGACAAAAGGAAGTGAGAGAGATAGAAAGACTGGGAGAAAGAGCGAGAGCAAGAGAAAGACAATGTAAGAGAGAGAGAGAGAGAGAGAGAGAGAGATGGACTAGGGGGAGAAACAATAACAAATGTGTACAGAGAATAAAATAATAAACATTTCAAATGAACAAAAAAAAAAAAATAAATAAATAAAAATAAAAATAAAGAGAAACAAAGATTTTTGGCAATTACCTTTTGGCTGATGTTGTACGCGAATAAGGATTCTGCAATATCTTCGGATGCGTTTCCATAACACGCAACAATAAATTATCTAAATAATCTTCCAGCTCCTTGACACGCTGTCGCTGGAACAACGCTTCGTTCTCCATTCCATTGGCAATAAGCATTAGTTCCTGCAGATAAAAACAATATTAAAATAAATTAAATATTAAAATAAATTAATGAAATATTAAGATAATATTAAAATTTATAAATTTTTATTAGTTTTTTTTATACATTTTTATTTTTATTTATTTTCATATTTATTTAATTTACTCTTTTATTTTTTCACGTTTTTTTTTTAATTTGTTTTCCACATTTTTTTTAAAATTATTTTTTTTTAATACTTAAAAAAAAATTGTTATCTTTTTTTTTAACTTTTTTTTAAATTTGTTAAAAAAAAATTTTTAATTTTTGTTTTTAAATAAAAAAAAAAAATTTGTAATATATATATATATTTTTTTTTTAAATTTGTAAAACATTTTTTTAAAAATTTTTCTTAACTTTTTTTTAATTAAAAAATTTTTTTTTAATATTGGTAAAAATTATTTTAAAAAAAAATTTGTAGAACATTTTTTTTAATTTTTTCTTAACTTTTTTTTTAATATTAGTAAAAATTATTTTTTTAAAAAAATTTGAAAAACATTTTTTAAAATGTTTTTCTTAACTTTTTTTTAATTAAATAAAATTATTTTTTTAATATTTAAAAAAATTAATTTTTAAAATTCTTTTTATTAAATTTTGTTAAATTTTTTTAAAAATTTTTTTTTTAACTTTTTTTTTAATTTGTATTTTATACATTAATTTACATAAGTTTATATTTAATTAAAATTTTATATATTTTTTTTTAATTATAAATTTCTTAAATAATTGATTTATTTTCACATTTTTTAATTTTTCTCATTTTGTATTAATTTCTTTGATTGATATTTAAAATTGTTCAATTTTTTTTATTTTTATTTTTGGTGACTTACTTCTCGTGACTTTCCCTCGTATTTTTTGGCCAACTGTGCAGAGATTTCAGATCGTCGATCCGCATGCGAAGCAGATTTCTCATGGCCAATTATAATGCGTTCCGTTGATTTGGGACTGGGTGAATTGCTATCCGTATCTATATGCCACAACATGATGAGTGGGAGGAGTAGAGTTGTAAGAGAGATAAAAGAGAAAGAAATAGTTAAAAAAAAAAAACGAAACAAAAATAATGAAATAAACTTAATTAAAGATTCGCGCATTAAAATTTGATATTTGATATTTCTCATTTTGGCAAAAATGAAGACGACAAAAAAAACAAGAAACAAAAAAAATATATGGAGAAAAAAAGAAGAAGAATATTAGATCGAAACATTTTCGTGGAATGTGTGGGACGATAAAAATAAAATAAAATAAAATATTTTATTTTTTTTTTAAATTTCTGCCAGTTTTTAGTGATAGTCCCAACATGAATACGAAAAGATTCGTTCAAATGATTCATTTACAATTGAAAGTTAACTTTGAATTACGAAAAATGATTCATAAGCAAAACGGCAAAAAAAAATTTAAGTTTTTGGACAAGATACAAAAAAAAAAACTGCACTTGGCGCGGATGCAACAAAGAAAATATATATGACAATATATATATATATATATATTCAGGATCTATATAAAGATGCAACAAAAACAGAACGAAGAACAAAGAACAAAGAAAGCAAATATAGTAATAATAATAATAATAATAATAATAAAAATATGTAGTGCAACAAGAATAAACATGATGATAAATTTGCTGGTGAAGAACGTAGTTGTGGGTCAGGTCAGGGAATGTTTCTGGTTTCTGGTATCTGGTATTTGGTATTTGGTATCTTGTATCTTGTATTTGGTTCTGATTGTGCTTCTCTGGTATATCTGGTATTTATTTGGTATCTGGTTGTGATTGTATTTGTGTTTTTTCTGTTCAGGAATAATTCAGAGGTTGACGCAAATTTGCAGCTTCGTTGGCATTGAATCCCGTCAGCATACACACACATACACATATACAGGGACTATATATATGTGTGTGTGTGTGTGAAAGGATACATACACGCACACACATACACACACGCGCGCAAGCCGCCAGCCGTATAGTAGGAAATTCAATATGTTTCGAGGTACGAAAAAGTGAGGTTAAATTTGAAGTTTTATGTTTTGGAGTTTTGAGTTTTTTTTTTTTTTTTGTTGGATTTGTAAAAAAATTTTTTTTTTTATTTTTTGCTGGATAGGTTTTTGCTGGGTTTATCTTTAAATTTATCTTATTATTATTATTATTATTATTTATGCTGATATTTGTTTCTCTTTCTCTTTCACACTTTTGCTTGTTTAATTTGTGCTGCTCTATTTTTGATTTTTGTTTCAGTTTTTTTTTGTGTCTTTATTTTTTTTTTTTTGGGATAACAACAGCTCACCTCGCTTATTGCCATATTTAAATTTGCCCAAACGTTTCTCCCAGCGATCGCCACTGCCTCTGCCGCTGCCACTGCCGCCACCAATGCCGCCGCCAGCGGCGATGCCAGCACCGATGATATTGCCATTAAATTCTTTTGGCGATTGTTCTGGTGTTAGGAAATTATGTTTAATGCTTGCATCAGTATCAGCATCAGCATCATCATCAATCTCAACATTAGCATTAGCATTAGCATTAGCATTAGCATTAATATCAGCATCAACATCAATTTTAGCATCAACTTTAACAATTGCCGCCGTCATATTTCTTGTGGCTGCAATATTTAATTCTTGCTTTTGCTTTTGTGTCTTTTTCTCCTCCTCCTCCTCCTTCTTCTCATCATCGTCTTCCTCAATGGAGTTTGAACGTTTGACAAAGCTTAAAATACGTTGATCTTCTTCATAACGTTTGGCATCGCGTCGCCGTTGCTCTTCTTGTTGCATTGCCAATTCATGCTGCAATGCTTGCTCCTCTTCACGCAAACGTTGCTCATTTAAACGCAATTCGGCCTCCAATCGTGCATCCTCGGCGGCACGTTGCTCACGTGCTGCTGCTTCTGCAGCTGCTTTTTCAGCTTGCAACAATTGCTCAGTATTGCTTATAATACGCGGCTGTGGCTGTGGCATACGTCGCAATTTTGGCTCATCATCGTCAAAGATTGCATTGCTGTTGCGTTGCTCGTATTTGGCAAAACTAGCATTGAATGAATTAAAGTTACGTGTTTCATCATTATCGGGTGACAATAATGATGATGTTGCTGATGTAATAGTTTTTTGCTGTACATCAATTGCAAGTGCTGCTGTTGTTGCTGGTGCTGGTATTGCTGGTGGTGCTGCTGTTGGTGGACGATCAGCATCATCATTATCAGCATCTGCTGCTGCTGATGAACTGCTGCTGCTGCTGCTTGAGGAACTACTGCTTGTCGATGGCGTTGGCGATAATGGTGGCGGCGCTAATGTTGCTGTTGCTGCTGTTGCTGTTGCTATTGTTACTGGCTCCTCAGTAGTCACTGGCAGTGGCACACGTGTCTCCCAGCTGCGACGTTTCAATGAATCGCTACTACCAATATCTAAATATTTACCACCAGCACCAGCACCATATAATTTTGTTTCCCATTCATCAAGTTTTACTGTTGCTGCTGCTGCTGTTGCTGTGTGTTGCTTTTGCGATTCGATTTCTGCAACAATATGTCGCTTATCACCATCCCCATTAACATTCCCATAACCATCTCTTTCACGTTCACGTTCACGTTCACCTTCACGTTGCATTTCTAGTTCATTTTCTTGCTGCTGCTGCTGCAGCTGCTGTTGCTGTGTACGCGGCGGCTTGGACGGTGCGGGCAGTGTGCGTGCACGTACGCTAAAATCTTGCTGTAACTGTTCCATTTCAGCTACCAATGAATCCTCATCAAGTCTCTCTCTTTCATTCTCTATCTCTTTCTCTTTCTCTGGCAATTTTTGCTTACCTCCATTGAGTTTCCCCTTGACGCTATTGCTGGCAATATTGCTGCTGCTGGTAATACCACCACCGATATTATTAAGTAATGGCGATGGATTACGTGGTGTAAAATTATTATGTCCCATTGATGATGTTGTTGATGTTAATGATGTTGCTGCTGCTGTTGTTGTTGCTGCTGCTCCTGCTGCTGCTGCTGTTAATTGCGGCACTTGGAGTCCAGTACGTTGTATATTAAGTGAACTGCCAGAACTTTTGTGCGATAAATTATCGAAAACAAATTCATCCTCATCTTCACTAATGACACCGGGATCAGCTTCACCTGCACGTTGACCACGTCTACGATGATCACTACCGCCACCAATGCCACCAATGCCCAAACCCGATGAGCTATTCGGTGTACCAATGCTCACAAATGAGCCGCTAAACGAACCGCTATCATCGCCACCATCAATATTTTTATTTTTCTTGCTGCCGCTGCTACGTATATGCAATTTTGAGCTTAAAGAACCGGCCAATTTTTTAATACTCTTACGCTTCTCGCCTTGACCAATTGATAATAAACTGCCACCGACAGAGCTTGCCAATTGGCCAATGGAAGATTTATGTTTATCCTTTTTGCTAAGATCGGTTAATGAACCAGATTTAACAACAAATGCAATTCGTACTTCCAATTCTCCGCGTTCTTTATTTTTTTTCTCTTTGCCGGGTTTACTTTCCAATTTAAAGAATTTTGAACGTGGACGATCATACACATCCATATCCTTTAATGGTAACGTTACCTGACCCAAAAACTCATCGATCCCTAAATTATTACGATGCAAACATGTTAATGTTAATTCAGCTCGATTTCCTTGATCTGGAATTTTACTGTAAACAAAAAAAAACAAAAACATAAGATAAAAAATTTTTATATATAAATCAAATTTCTTTAGTATTTTATTTTTATTTTTTATTTTTATGGCACTTACAGTTCACATTCTTCATTCCAATTGACACTAGTTTCGGCTTTATCCTTAACCGATGTCTGATATTTCTCCTTGCCCAAGGCAATTGTCACAAAGCAATTGTTGGTGCCATTTTTTCCCTTGGTTAGCAGACCTCGTGCACGTTGCACTGTTACATTGAAATGAAAGTAAGAAAGAGATAGCATTAGTTTTTTTTTTATATTATAATTGCAACTGTTTATTCATTGTATTAGTGGGCGTGGCATAGGACTAAAAGTGTAACAAGTTTTATAAATAGGGTCAAAATTTCTTAGGTTATCTCGGACTTTTCGCTCGATCTCTCTCCCTATCCCTATCTCTCTCTGTCTCCATCTCTCTCTCTGTCTCTCTCTCTCCATCTCTCTCTCTCTCCATCTCTCTCTCAATCTCTCTCTCTCCATCTCTCAATCTCTCTCTCTCCATCTCTCTCTCTCTCCATCTCTCTCTCTCTCCATCTCTCTCTCTCTCCATCTCTCTCTCTCGCCATCTCTCTCTCTCTCCATCTCTCTCTCTCTCCATCTCTCTCCATCTCTCTCTCTGCTTCTCTCTCTTTCACCTATATGCCGCAACAGTTCTTCAACTGTTCTTAGAAAGTTCATTTCATTTTATCTATAGCCAAAAATAGCCAAGAGACAGACGGCTCGCGGCGCATCGCAGCTTGAGCGCAACAATATCTTAATTTTGATTTTTCTTCTTCTTTTTTTTGTCGATTTTCTGCCATCATTTCCGGCAACTGTGTCAACAGCAACAACAACAGCAGCAGCAGCAGCAGCAGTAGCAAAAGAAGAAGAAGAAGGTCTTGAACGCATCGCCAAAATATATATATATATATATTTATATATAAAAATCGCATTCCGCAACAGCTGGTAATATCGCATGGATAAAAACTTGTGACTCAGTTTTTCGACTCGTCTCAGACGACGACGATGACAGCGACGCATTGCTACTGTCTGTTGTGTATGTGTGTGTGTGTGTGTATGTGTGTGTGTGTAATAATAATAATGTCGAGACCCAAAAGCAAATTTTAAGTCGCATTGAGTTTCACTCGAGAGCGCCTCGTGACCTCGGATAATATCAAAATACAAAAAATAAAATTAAAAAAAAAAAAAAACCAGCATAACCATAAAGCTAGAGAGCGAGCTATAGTTATATATAGCCAGCATATCCGGCTGATATGGAAACCGCAGTTCATTTTATTTTTGGTTTTTTTTTTCTGCTAAAAATTTCGCAGCATTGTTTAAAATCAGAAGACGAATCAGTTCCAGTCCAGTTACATATATGCATAAGCAATATTTAGACACATAGTGAGAGAGAAAGAGAGAGAGAGAGAGAGAGAGAGAGAGGTGAGTGAGAAGAGAGTTGATGAGTAGCAGAAGCAACTCTAATTCTCAGCTATGATTATATACAGCAATATATTAAAAAAATAAAACTTAAATATCAACATAATGTTAGTCATAAATTTATACACATAAATATTTAATACTGATTATATATATATATATATATATATATATATTATATATTTATTTCAAGTTCATTTACTACAAAAGCTTAATAAGAATTTACTATGCTGATAAGCATTTTTTGTTTTTTAAGGAATTCCAATGGTTTTCGTTTGCTAAAATTTATAACAATTTTTTACTTATGAATCATGACAACAAATTTTTTTTTTTTTTTTTTTTTTAATGTCATCAAAAATCCATTAAAGAAAGTCACTAGAGAGTTACGACATGTAAATATATAAAAATAATAAAAAAAAATATATATATACCTATAGAAAATTATAGAAAATTATGAAAAATATTAAAATTTTCAAGTTTTTTTTTTCAGTTATTTAAATTTTAATTTTTTAAATATTAAATATTGCTTCTAACTTATTTAATATTCTCTATATTTCACAGTCATGACAATTATACAATAAATTAAAATATATGAAAATTAGTAATGTTCAACTTGAATAATTATGAAATCTGCTATGATTTCTATGATGATCAGTCAAAATTATTTATTCACTGTGCTAGAAAAATAAAGATTAAAATTAAAGTAAAATTAATCATGATGAATTATCATGATTTGATTGTTATAAGATTTGAAAAAGTTTAGAAAATATTTGACAACCTATGAAAAATCATTAGTCCCAAATAAACAATTTTGATTTGAATTATTTTTGTGACCATAGCTGTACATATAGTACATATAGTATAAGTTACATACAATATCAGCTCAGTTACAGCTAAATTTATATACATATGTAGCTGTCAAAATGACGATCAGTCATCAGTTATAAATCGTAAATATATATATATATAAATATATATATAAAATATAAATATATATATAAAATATAAATATATATATAAATATAAATATATATATAAATATAAATATAAATATAAATATATATATATAAATATAAATATATATTCATGTACAAGCTCACATACAACATTCCTGAGCTGAGTTGGAATTTCACATTTTTTTTTATTATTATTTTTTGGTTTTTGCTTTTCTAATCGTAGCTCAATACGAATAATGCTTATTGATTGTATGTATATATATATATATCTATATATATATATATAAATTTATATATATAAATGTATAGCTACAGCTATGTCTATGTCTATATTTTATAGCTGTAGCTATAACTATAGCTATATATGCTTATTCACAAATTTGTTAACGCAACGCCTATTGCAAATGAAATGAATAAGAAGCAAAAAACAAAATAGAAAACATTGCAAAACATTCGTAACAACAACAACAACAACAACAACAATTACATAGCATAAAGTGAAAAGTGTTCAATAGTAAAGAAAGAAAGAAAGAAAGAAAGAAAAAAAAAGTAACGCAAATATTTTAAGCACTTTTTGCAAAATTGTTATGCCTCTCGCTCGCACTCTCTTACACCTGCACTTGCTCTATGTGGCTCTCTCTCACTCTCTCAATATATATGTTTGCTTGTCTATCTCACTCACACTCACTCTGTCGTTTGTTTTACCTTTCTTTTGCAGTGTTTTTTTTTTCATTTCATTTGAAGTGAAAGACGTCGACGTCAACTTCGACGCCGCTGCTCACTGCTGACTGCTGAGCACTCTGTGGGCGTTTTAACGCCAAATAATTATTATTACATTAACAGTTTTTCCTTTTTGCCATTCTCTTTTACACTCATATTCATCACTTACAATTGTTGTTGTTATTATTATTATTTTTTGCTACTGTTTATTGCTGCTGTTGTTGTTGTTATTATTGTTATTGTCGAATGTCTTCTTTGGGCACATAACTTAAGCCAATTTAGGAATGAATTTTGCAACGACATCGCCAGTCACTCATTTATATATATATATATATATATAAAATATATATATGTATATATATCTATATCTATGTCTGTTTATAATTGAGGTTAAAACAGTAAATAACAAATAGATGAATGATTTCAATGATGGTTTTTTAGCTTTTGATTTAGCTGGTTTTGGCTGCTTCTAACTCATTGAGTCTATAGTCATAGTCACAGTCTACAGTCACATAGTCTAAAAGACTTGACTTAGAATAGTATAATATGCCCCATGGCTATTACCAATTGATAAACCGGTTACGGCAGCAGCAGCCAATTAACGGCAGCTTTAACTGCAAGTTCTATGCATGCGTTTCTTTCATCATCACTCATAATAATAGTCTAACAGACAAACATTGACAGACAGACAGACAGAGAGACAGAGACAGACAGTGATAGAGACAGAGATAGAGATGGGCAAAAGCTTTAGCTAGATAGGCGACACATGCAAATGCCACGAAATTAGAAATGGCTAAAACTAAAATACCAAATACAGAAAATATATATATATATGTTTTGCCACAAATACAATGTGAAGACTAAAGCTCAAAGCGACTCAAGACTCAATGTGTGGCAATAACAACAACAACAACAAAAATAACTAAGAACGTAAAATAGTAAAACCGTTAAGTTGCTTTGCTTATTTGATTGCTGCTTTTGCGGCTTTTAGTGACAGTGTCTAAGTCTTAGACTTAGTTTAAGTTTAAGTTTAAGTCAATATCCTTCATTTAAGTTTTTGTTTATGTTTCATTCTCAGTTTAAGTCTTCAATTGAGTCTCAGTTTAAGTGATTGTCTAAGTCTCACTTTAAGTCTTACTTTGAGTCTTACTTTGAGTCTTACTTTGAGTCTTACTTTGAGTCTCAGTTTAAGTGTTTGTCTAAGTCCCACTTTAAGTGTTACTTTGAGTCTTACTTTAAGTCTTACTTTAAGTCTTACTTTAAGTCTTACTTTAAGTCTTACTTTGAGTCTTACTTTGAGTCTCAGTTTAAGTGTTTGTCTAAGTCTCACTTTAAGTCTAACTTTGAGTCTTACTTTAAGTCTTACTTTGAGTCTTACTTTAAGTCTTACTTTGAGTCTCAGTTTGAGTGTTTGTCTAAGTCTCACTTTAAGTCTTACTTTGAGTCTCAGTTTAAGTCTTACTTTGAGTCTCAGTTTAAGTCTTACTTTGAGTCTTACTTTAAGTCTTACTTTGAGTCTTACTTTAAGTCTTACTTTGAGTCTTACTTTAAGTCTTACTTTGAGTCTCAGTTTAAGTGTTTGTCTAAGTCTCACTTTAAGTCTTACTTTGAGTCTTACTTTAAGTCTTACTTTGAGTCTCAATTAAGTCTTACTTTGAGTCTTACTTTGAGTCTTACTTTAAGTCTTACTTTAAGTCTTACTTTGAGTCTTACTTTAAGTCTTACTTTGAGTCTCACTTCAAGTCTTACTTTGAGTCTCAGTTCGAGTCTTCGTTTTAAGACTTACTCTTAGTTTAAGTTTCGTTTCCAGTTGAAATCTCATTTGAAGTTTTAAATTGAGTCTCGGTTAAAGTCGAAGACTTAGTTTGAGCCTTTGTTTTAGTTTAAGTCTTGGTATGAGTCTCAGTCTCAGTTTAAATTTCCATTTTAAGTCTTAGTTTCAGTCTAATTTGAAGTCTTAGCTTGAGTATCAATTTCAGTTTAAGTCTTAGTTTTAGTCTCAGTTTAAGTCTTAAGTCTCAGTTTGAGTCTCAGTCTAAGTTTTAGTCTTAGTTTGGTTAGGAGTCTCTGCCTAAAACTTAGTTTGAGTCTCAGGCTCAGATATATTCAAAGTTTGAATCTCAGTCTCATTTTAAGTCTTCAATTGTGTCTCAGTTTCACTCTCACTTTCATTTTAAGTTTTAGCTTGAATCTCGTTTTAAGTCATACTCATTCTTATACTTAGTCTCAGTCTTAGTCTAATTCACATTCTTAATTTCATTTACTTGCTCAGTCATAATATCTTAGTACACTCGTAGTCCTTCTATCACAGTGTTCATCTACATCTCAATCTCAATCTTAATCTTAATTTTATTCTCACTTCACAATCACTTTCAGTAATTTTAACATAATCTCAATCAGTCAAAATTAATCTGATTTTTCAATCAAAATCATTCTTCTTCTTCTCATTCTTCTTCTCATTCTCTCTTCTCATTCTCTCTTCTCATTCTTCTTCTCATTCTCACTCTCAGTCTTATTCACATTCTCATTTAAATTCTCAGTTTCAGTCTTTGTTTGCGTCTCATTCTCAGTCGCTCTTAGTTGTCATAATCATTGCCTAGGACTTCAAATCAACTTGATTTTATTTATCAGCTTATACTTAATCTCAGTCTGAAATACAAATCTTAAACACTTTAATTAAAAGCTTATTCACTCTCAGTTATATATATACTTATAGTATATATATATTTTTTTTGTCCCTCGATTAACATTCTCAGCTGCTTTCTTTCTCAGTTAAACTCATTCTTTGACTCATTATCATTGTCATTGTCATCCTCCGTCGCAGTCGCAATCTCAGACTCAGACACAATCTCAATTTCAATCTTATTCTCATGCACATTCATCAACTTAAGCTCAAACTTTATATCAGTCTGACAAGTTTTATCTACTTGACAATCTGCAGTTCATTCTTTAAGCTTGTCACATTGTTGGGGGCTTACTCTCAGTCTTAGTCTCACTCTCCATCTCAGACTTAGTCTTACTTTCAGTCTTAGTCTCACTCTCTATATCAGTCTCAGTCTTAGTCTTACTATCAATAGTCTCCGTCTCAGACTTAGTCTCAGTCCCCGTCTCAGTCTATGTCTCACTCTAAGTCTATGTCTCCTTCTCCTTCAACCACTCCTTCCTATTTTCAGGGACATTCTTAATGTTTTACTCTCTGTCTTAGTCTCACTATCAGTAGACTCTGTCTCAGTCCCCGTCTCAGTCTTACTCTCAGTCTCAGTCATAGTCTAACAATCAGTCTCACTCTCAGTCTATATCTCCTTCTCCTTCAATCACTCCTTCCCCTTTTCAGAGACATTCTTAATCTCATTCCCTTAGTATATTTTCAGTCTCAGTCTCAGTCTTACTCTTAGTCTCAGTCTTAGTTTCACTATTAGTAGTCTCCGTCTCCGTCTTAGTCCCCGTCACAGTCTCAGTCTCAGTCTTAGTCTTACTCTAAGTCTCAGTCATAGTCTAACAATCAGTCTCAGTCTCACTCTCAGTCTATATCTCAATCTCATTCTCCTTCTCCTTCTCGTTCAACCACTCCTTCCCTTTCTCAGAGGTATTCTTAATCTCATTCGCTTAGTATATTCTCAGTCTCAGTCTCTGTCTTAGTCTCATTATCAGTAGTCTCTGTCTCAGTCCCCGTCTCAGTCTCAGTCTTAGTCTCAGTCTCAGTTATAGTATAACAATCATTCACAGTCTCAGTCTAGGTCTACGTCTCCTTCTCCTTCAATCACTCCTTCCCCTTTTTCAGAGACATTCTTAATCTCATTCCCTTGGTATATTCTCAGGCTCAATGATTGGTAGTCAAAAGTCTGTATATCAATCTCATTCCAAAGTCTGTGTTTCATTTTTTAACACAATTTGATCTTCAGCTATAATCAAACGATGGCAATAAAAACACATTAATTGCAGTGCCATATAGTGCCATACAGTGCCATACACTGTCATACTGCACCGCACATAACACATACAAATATATGTACATATACATATGTATATGTATATGTATATGTATATGTATATGTATATGTATATGTATATGTATATGTTCTCAATATTATTCTACACTTCTCTCGATAAGCGTTATGTTACGTAGCGTTACGGCGCTGTCGCTGCTGTTGTTGTTGTTGCTGTTGTTGTTGCTGTTGTTGCTGTTGTTGCTGCTGTTGTTGCTGCTGTTGATACACGTAATTGAATGCTATGCGAAAGCAAACAACAAAAGCCCCAAAAGCGAAACCCCCAAAGCGCGCTGGCGTCATCTATGTATGTATAAATGCTGACTTATATTATGTGTACTATATAATATTTATATACTATATAATATCTATATACTGTATAATATCTATATACTATATAATATCGATATACTATATAATATCTATATACTATATAATATCTATATAATATCTATGTATGTGTGCTTAATATAATAGAAAAATATATAAAAATAATTTAATAAAATTTATGAAAAAATAATTGAAATTTTATATAAATAATATATTTTACAATATTTTAATATATTTTTAATATATTTTTGATATTTCTGATTTGTATTTCGTATTATTCGGGTCTATCATAATATTGTATATAGAGTATAATGTTCTAAGCATGCATTTCTCTATATCTTTATATATCTTTCTCTCTATCTAGTAATATATATAACTATTTATCTCTCTATCTATTTAATTATCTTTCAATACATCTGTTCTTCCTCTTTTTAGACACGAACACACACACACACATATATATATATATATACATTGATAGATATCTAACTGTCTAGCGCCATAGAACATGACTTTAGTCAATCGCATAGTCAGCTCTTTATAGTCAATTATTTAAATTCCACACGTGACCTAAATGCATAGACAACAACTAACCAACAAACACACATACACACACACACACACACACACACACACACACACACATACACATACACACAGAGAGAGCCACAACTGCTATCAGACGAAATGCAGCCAAATAAACTAAGCGTGCAACTGCAACTTTACAGCAAATTTTCAATTCAAAAAAAAAAAATTTACACACAAGCAAAAACAACAACAGCAACAATGCAACAGTCAACCATTGTCGCATTTGTTTGTATTATTATTATTATTATTGTTTTTTTTTATTTTGTGTATTTTTTATTTTGTGTATTTTTTTTTTTTGTTCTTTTTTTTTTGTAGCTTGCTCTTTCAACTTTTCGCTGGCCTCTGTCTTTCTCTCTTCTGACGGAGGTCAAAATTTGAGGTTAATTAATTTCAATGAAATCATTGTCAAATTGTTGTTGTTGTTGTTGTTGTTATTACTGTTGTTCTTGCTGTGTGTGTGTGTGTGTGTGTGTGTTGTTGTTGTTGTTACTGGTGTTCACGTTGCTGTTGTTATTGTTATGTTATATGATGAGCCCAGGAAATTTTGATTACATGTTGCAATAAAATAATTCTTAAAAGCCAAAGTTTTTGACCGTTTGCTCCGTTTGGCAGCTACATATTTTAGCAGTCCGATTTGAATGTATAAGTCGTCACTAAGTTTCAGCTGAATAGCTAAATAAAGAGAAACTTTTTTTTATATAAATACGCAATTTTTAAGCGTTTATACCTATAACTGCTATATGTTATAGTTGCCCGATTTAGACCAAACTCGGTAAAGATGTATTTATTATTACTAAACTTAAGTTCTATAAATTTTATGCAAGTAGCCAAGTGAATAAACAAAGTTTTTCATATAAAAACTCAATTTTCGACCGATCGTTCCTATGACAGCTATATGATATAGTTATCCGACTTGAATCAAATTCAGCTGACATGTATAAGTCGTCACTAAATTTAGCTCCTATAAGTTTGAACTGAATAGCTAAATAAACAAAAAAGTTTTTAATATAAAAATTCAATTTTCGACCGATCGTTCCTATGCCAGCTATATGATATAGTAGTCAGATTTAAATCAAATTTAGCTGACATCCATAAATTTTCATTAAAGGAAAATTCTATAAGTTTCAGCCGGATAGCATGACACACAGAAAAAGTTTCCATATAAAAAAAAACCTTAATTTTCGATCGATCATTCCTATAGCAGCTATACAAATGATGATACAGTGTTTCCAAAATATATACAGTCAATGACTGACTATGAGTCGTATGTATGCCAAATATAATTAAAATAGCTTTAAAACTGAGTCAATCTAACCACGCCCACTTTCGAGGCATTAGATATATACTATATATATATATAATCGATAACATTCATCATACAATTATTGCATTAACGTAATGAAAATGCAGAGTTTCACTTTGCTTTTAGAAAATGCGTAAGCAAATTTAATTTAATGTAAATGTTGTCGAAATTTAACAAGCTGTGCAACAACACTTAACACTTAACACTTAATGATACCCTGTAATACAAATTAACATTAATTTTAAAGCAGCAATGATTCATATTTATTACAACAATTTATAAAATTTACAGAATCTATAATGAAATAATTATAATTTTCTAAAGTTGCAACATAAAGTGTTACATAATCTACCCCATCATTAATGGATATTACCTGAAGGGGAGGGGGTATAACTGAGCACCCAAAAAGAAAAAAAAAAAAAAAAGAAAACGAGAAAAAAAAAATGAAGAATAACAAAGTTTAACTTGCGGCAGAGTTAAGAGTCGCAGTCAACCGTTAAGAGCCAAGCGACCTTATTTTAAGTCACAAAGTAAGAAAGAAAGACAAAAACATCGACAGAGAATTCAAAGTTGTATGTGTGTGTGTGTGTGTAGCAGTAGTAGTAGTAGTAGTAGTAGTAGTAGAAGATGATGAAGGAAAAGGAGAAGAAGAAGACTGCGGCGACGGCTGGCACCTGCAGCATATAATCGTGTTGTAAGTGCGCAACATTTCCTACCACTGCCTCGCTCGCTCTCTCTCTCTCTCTCTCCTTCTCTTTTATGCAGACACAGCAGCACAGTAAAAGTCGCATTACAAATACAGAAAGAAAGAAAAATATATAAGAATTCTCAGCACGCACTTTAAAAAGTTGAAGTTCGCTGGCTGCTCCACTTTTAGCGTGTAAAGAGAGAAAAATAAATGCCGTATGTGGGCGTGGCAACAGCTAATGAGACACAAAACAACAGACAGAGAACGGCAATGATCATCACAACAACAACAACAACAATAACAACAGCAGCTAAAACTTTAACTATAGCTGCTGCTGCTGCTGCTGCGAGGCCAATGATCCTCAAGGCGTCGTTGTTCGCTGCTCTCAACGCATGCTAATGAAGCAGACAGGCAATAAGAGAAAGATATAGAGATAAGTATAGAGAGAGGAAGTGAGAGAAGAAGTGTAAGCGAGCGCAAGGCAAAAGTTACTCGCAGCAATTGCATTTCAGCTACAAAATTATACACCTCAAACTCAACAACCAAAAAAAAAAAAAAAACAGCAAAAAAAAAATATTGAAATTTTATTTTGTAATTCGTTTTGCTATTGTTTTCGTTTCTTTCTCTCTCTCTCTCCCTCTTTCTATTTCACATTCTCTTTCTCACTTGCTCAGCTTAAAGATTGATATTTTGGCATTGAGCAGACATGCTGCTGCTTTGTGTATAACAATTCCTAATTGTCACAAACAATAGTTGCACGCCCTTGTCTCTCTATCTCTCTCTCTCTCCATCTAGTTTAAACTGATATTGACATTTGTGAATAAAAAAAAACAACACTAAGCTGTTAACTGCTTAAGATGATATTAGCCTTCAGTTACGTGAGCCAAGCTAAGCTTTTGCAATATACTCTTTGTGTTGTGAAGAGTTTTTTTTTTTTTTTGTGCGCTTTAATGGCCGTGAATACAATTTTGCGCGGTATTTAACAGTCGGGTATGCATAGCTTAAGCATTTTCTTATTGCTTAGACTTTTATATAAAAATTGTTTATACTTAAGTTTTTGTATATCAATTTATAGTATAATTTTATAGTATGTACCGGGTATTTTTAAGTCGGATAAATGCGCAAGTTAATTTTTTTTTTTTGTATAATGTAAGCTGAAAGTTAATGTACTATTTTTGTATGCTTTGTTTACGTTTGATGTATAACATTGAGTTAAGTACCGGGTATTCGCCAGTCGGCTATGCGTAATTAATAAGTTTCTTTCATTGATTATGTAAGTTTAAAAGTTTTTAAATTAATCTTATGCTTAAAATGCGATTACACTATGACTTTGTGCAAAGTACCGGGTATGTGTAAGTCGTACATGCGAAAGTGGAAGTTTTTTTTTCTTACTCGTCAATTTTAATTTTTTTGGATTTTTGTTTCAAGCGTAGAATACTTTACTTTAAGCAAAGTACCGGGTATTAACAAGTCGGCTAATAATATTTTGAAAATATTTTCTTTTCAATAAAATAAGCTTAAAGTTTTTGTTGACTACCAGGTATTAATGCGTCGAGTTCAAACATTTTATGCACTGATTTTTATTTTTATTTGTATTTTTTTTTTCTGTTTTTTTTTATTTATGCAAAGAATTTGCTTAAAGGCTAATTTAAATTATTATTTACCGGATATCTTATGATCGTATATGCTTGACTGACAAACTTGATTATGAAAAAAAATATTTCTATTTTCTATGTTTTTCATCGTACACATTGAAAGAAAGTTGAAAAAAAAAACACATTAAAATGAAGTGCAAAGCATAAAAATATTCCGATAATAATAAGAAATATAAACAACAATTTTAACTGTTATAATATCAACAAATATCTGATTATATATCTGGCTATATTTATATATATATATATATGTATATATGTGTGTGTGTGTATATAACAACAACAATAACAACTATAACTGCAACATTGTTTGAGCAGATCGTGCGAAAATGCTGATTTAACAGCATCCCAAGACCAAGTGTGAAAAAAGAAAAGCAGAAAAAAATAACATCATAAATCGAGGAGGAAAAGAAAGATGAAGTGAAGGAAAAAGTGAAGGTAGCAGAAGTAAAGGAGAAGTTAGCAGAAGTAAAGAAAGATGAGAAGGAGTGGAGGCAAAAGTTGAAGAAGCTATTTGGGAAATGCAGCAGCAATTCAATCACCCCGAACAAAATTTTATGCAGCAACAGCAGCAGCAGCAACATCAGCAACAGCAGCATCAATGGCATTTAGCTGCCTTTCATTTCATATTTGCATTTCTTGCTTTTTTTAGCTTATTGTTGTTGCATTTATTATGTAGTATTTATTATTTGTTGATTTTGTTGTTGTTGTTGTTGTTGTTTTACTTGTTGCATGCTTTCAAAAAATATTTTGTTTTTCAGGCAAATAAAATGTTTTTTTTTTTTGTATAATTGTTTAACACGTCAACTGTGTGTGGGAGAGCGTATGGGCGCAAGAGAAAGAGACAGAAGGAGAAAGAGAGAGAGAGAAAGGCAATTGTATAATTAACAATTAAATATTGCATGTTTATTGCTGTGCAGCAGTTCATGTTTAATGCCATCGACACTAATCAAGAGCAAAAATACAGAGAGAAAAAAAAAAGGTCAAAAAAAAAAAAAAAAATATTACAATTATTACTAAAAGATGCACAGTGCACAGTGGGATGAAGGAGAGAGAAAGAAAGAGAGAGAGAGACTTTGTCGGGGGGTACTGTGTAACTTTGCTTGCGCAATTTATGCTGCTGAAGAATGCATTTTAGTTAGCTGTTGTTGTCAGTCGGTTAGTTAGTTAGTTAGTTACGTTAACTGCAAAACTCAATTTGCAGCGACAGAAGGCGTAAAACTTGTATGTGTAAGAGGGAGATAGAGATAAATTGATGACGGAAGGTGAGGTAGAAGAAGCAACGATCTGATGATTTTTTTTTCAGACCTGTTTCCATACGCTGCACTGCTGTTATTCGTCTAGAAAGAAGGAAAAAAAAAATAGTCAACAACTACTACTACAACAACAACAGTAACAGCAGCAGCAGCAACAACAACAACAACAATTTGCTAACTGGGTCGGGAGCAATGAAACGTAACTGTTTCGCATAAGTGCATCTATCGAGCACAACGGGCAACTATTACAATTGCATTACAACAACAACAACAAATATTATCGAACGCATTATTAGCAATACTATCGATAAATTAACCTATAAAAAAAATACAAGAACTTCAAAGATCAACTAGAGCATAGACTGCTAACTTTATTGATCTGAACTTTGCAATGTGCAGCAAAATCTGTAGATTTTTTTTGCTATACTCCAGATGCTAGATGCTGCAAGTATTGATGATGATGTGATGTTTTTTATTTTGTCTTTTACTTCATTTGTAGAATCACAATATGAAATAAGAGTTTGGTTTTTGGTCTATTACGTTATATTATTATATAAATTATGCGATTTTATAGCATAGTATATATAGTATTTATAGCAAATATATATATAGTATTATAACAGAGTATATATAATAGTTATAGGACAGTTATAGCACAATATGCATAATGTTTATAGCATAATACATATATAATATTTATAGCAGAATATATAACATATTTATAGCAAAGTATGTGGAGTATTTTAAAGACAATTATAGCACAATATGCAAAATGTTTATAGCATTGTTTATATAATCTTTATAGCAGCATATAGTATGCAGTATTTTGAAGACAGATAGAACGCAATATGAAAATTTATAGTAAGTTATGTATAGTTATTATAGCGAGATAAATATACTATTTATAAGACATTTATAGCATAGTATGCATAACAATCGTAGTATATATCATAATATATAATATTTATAGCATAGTATATATATAATATTTATAGCACCATAATATCTTTGCCCTTTAGCATATAGTTAATCTTTTATTATTTTCAAATTTTTTTTTTTTTTTTGTAAACAAAAATTTCGAAAAGCATAAAAATTGCGTAATTTTCATAACAATAAAAAAATTGAAGGAAAAAACGATGAGAAAAATTATGTTGTTTACTTTATAAATTTATGTACTTATGTCTATCTGAAGAAAGAAAGAAAAAAAAAAACTCTCTTTTTTCAGGGCTTGGCCATGCGTGTTCGTGCGTGTGGTTCTTCTATATCTTCTGCTATTTTTTTGTTTTGGTTTTTTTTATTTACTAAAAATGTTTGTTGCTTTTAAATGTTTGATTGGTTGGTGGTGGCGGTCTGCTGTTTGTTGGTTTTGTTATTGCTTTTGTTGTGGTTTATGGGCTTGCCCAGAGGGGCAAGAATTGCGCAATTCTTGCTTCATTTGTTGTTGTTGTTTACCTGCAATACATTCACCATATCCAAAAAAAAAAAAAAGGAAAAGAAAAACAAGCGAACGCCGCTAAAGAATTTATGGCTAAAAATAACGCAAGCAATTAGACAAACTAAAGTTCTAAAACACAATTTGAAAAGCAACTCATTGCGTAGTATGATTACAGTATGAGAGAGAGAGATAGACAGACAAAAAGAGTGAGAGAAAGAGGGGAAGAATATGCAAGAGAAGGAGAAGTATGATGTGTATACATAGGCGGGGCAAGAAAAGGAGTGCCAAATCTACGGGAATGACCTCATTACTTTGGCCAAGTGCCCAATAATAAAAAAAAAAAAACTGTTGGTGCGTGTAAAGAATGTAAAATGAAGGAAGAGCTGCGCTATGCTCGCTACTTAAGGGACGATGACAAACATACAAAAATAGCAAAAAAAAAAAAAAAATAAATAAATAAAAAATAAAAATAAAAGACTGAAAAACTACAAAAGAAATTTACAAAATTAGAAAATTGCATTAATAGCAGGTAGTACTATATATATATATATATATATAGTATCATGTAGTATAAGTCTTGTGATGCACATACGCAAATGAATTATAAAGATAAAACTGTGACGATCTAGCAGCAAATATATATATATATATACAGCTATATACACTACAATAAAAAGCCTAGCTACAGTCAATATCTGCTGACTGTTCAGTTTACATACATAAAATACAAGAGAATTTTGATTGCGCTTGTCACCAACTTAAAGTGATAAATATAAAAGCTTTAATAATGACTAAGATATACATATATATATATATATATAATTGTAACTGAAGAATAAATTCAGACTGTCCAGCTGCACAACAAAAAAAAAATAATAAAATAAATAAATAAAAAAAATTTAAGCAAAAAAAAAAATTTCTCCAAATATTTACACACAGCATTTTTTATGCATGCGACTTTCTTGACAATCATTTCACAGAGAATATATTTAACTACAGAGCAGAAACAGGTTTTTTTTTTTTATATATATATATAATATATATATTCTCTCTCTGTCTGTGTGTGGTGCGGGTGGGTGTTGGAGCTGCACACAATTGTGGCGTGTGCTCATCTCAAGTGTAAATATTGCTAAGACAATGACAAATAAACAGACACAGATACAGATACAGATATAGTGACAACTATAGCAAAAGATACAGAGATATAGAAAGAAAATATAGATACAGCTAAACGTTTGCTTGTTTAACTATGTATTTATGTATGTATGTGTATGTCTCTCTGCCTGTCTGTCTCTCTCTCTCTCTATCTGTCTCTGTCTGTATGTCTGCAAGTTTGAAGTTAATGCCGCGAAACGATCGCTGCTACTTCAAACCGGCGTGTGGAGGCAAACAAACTCTCACACACACACACACGCACACACACACACACATACAGAGACATAGACAATATACACACACATACACAGAGAGACACACAGCGCACTTTATACGCATATCAATCAAGAATGCAAACAATGCGAAAAAGACAGAAACGAAAGCAGCAGCTACAACAAACAGTCAACGGATTTGTTTATTAATTGACGTCAACAACTTGTTTCTTTTTTTTTGTTTCTCTCTCTCTCTCTTTATCTTCCTCTTTCCTTCTTCTCTTACAGCTGCTGCTATTTTTATTGTATTTTTTTAGTCAACAAAACTAAAGTCTTCATATAATTTATCAAAGTCAATTTTAGTTTGATTTTTATTCTCACTTTTTGTTAAAAAAAAAAAAAATTAATAATTAATTAATATTATTTTATGTAATTTCTTAATTAATTTTTTTTTTTTTTTTGCTTATTTTTTGCAATAAAAACTGAAAATTTTCGCATCAAGTTCAAGGTAAAAAAAAAGAACATAAATAATGGTTAAAAAAAAAGTCAAAGCAGCAATCAAGCTGATGACAAGACTTTTGGCCATCTATTAGCAAACACACACAGACACACACACACACTTACAAGCTTATCTCTATACGCCTGTGTGTGTGTGTGTGTGTGTCTTTTATCTAGCTGGAACATGCACAATAATATAGCGCGAGCTTTGCAACATTTATTTTTTTTTTTCATTATTTTTCATTTTCATTTTAATTTTGTGAGTCATTTTTAGCTATTCATCTGTTCATACAAAATGTTTCTATGTACATAAAGTACGTACTTATACACACATGTGTGTGTGTGTGTGTGTGTGTGCTTGTCATTCAAATTAATACTATATAATAATAATAATAATAAAATAATAATAATAAAACTTATACACACACACACACACACACAGCAGACAGATAACACATGCATATAAACAATGCACTGAGCAAAGGTGTGAGCGAGAGAGAGAGAGTGAGAGAGAGAGAGCTAAACTCGTGCGCCCATTATATGAAAATTAAATTTTGGGCTGGTTTTGCGATTTGAACATGAATTACATACATACACATATACACCTGCTGCACACACACACACACATTGATATACAAATATATTGAAATTTTTACGCTGATTTAGCCATGAATATAACAAAAAAAAAGAAGCAAAACAACAACAACAACAAAATATAAACAAAGCTCAACGCTAAACATTTGTACAATGGGCAAAAATAAAGACCGCAAAACTGTGCATGTATGACAGTGTATATACATGTGTGTATGTGTGTGTGTGTGTGTGTTTATTTTCTATGAAACTTAGCAATCGGCTAGAAGCAAGGCTTGGCTTGGCTTGTGATTTCATAGAAAAACACAAATAATATTATACATACATATATCATAATTCATATAATCAGAATTTGTATTAATTTTACAAAAATATCAAAATAAACACAAAACAAATTTACAATTTATATGTATATTGTAATATAGCAATATTGTGCGCTGTGGAATATATAGACTGAATTTTCAATTTCAGTGCCAGAATTTTCAATTTTGACGAATAGTTTTTGCTGGCAGCAGCAGCAGCGCATGCAAATTTTACACTATAGTTTATGTCCATGTAAGTATAAATACACTCACACTCCTCACACTTGTCACACTCAACCTACAGAGACAGAGAGAGAGTGAGAGAGAGTCATGCATGTTTCAAGTGTTAGAAGAGAGACACGAACAGAATAAGAAATCAATCGAAGAAAATTATTTGCCTGTCTGTGTGTGTTTGTGCGTCTCTTTTTGTGTGGGGAATTCGTGCAGCTATTGCTGCGCTGCGACTCGACGCGCAAAGCTTTATTTGTTAATTTCTTATGTTTTTCAGAGTTGTTTTTATTTTTTTTTTTTCCTTATTTTCTTTTGTTGTTGATTTCAAGCCACGCGCGATGAGTAAGCGCCAACATTTTTTTTTTTTTTTTTTGCACCTTATAAAATTATCGCTGACTATAACTAAAGTATTCAAAATAAAATATAAGCTAAAATATGTGGTGTAATCTTATCAAAAAAAAAATACATATATATATATATATCAAACTGATAATAGCTAAAAATTCATAATAGAGTAGTTAAAAAGAAGAGTGTGTAGTACAAATAAAAGAAATAAAAAGTTAAACAAAAAAAAAAAGAAAAAAAAAAAGAGAAAACCGGGAAACTATTGCAACTATTTCTTAGCGCACAAGGCAACAGCAGTAGCAGCAGCAGCAGCAACGACGCGTCGCGCGTCACTCTGGGGTCATGCGTCGACATAAGCTATACAACGGCGTCGACGTCAGCGCTGCGTCGCAAGTGGAAAAGTGAAATTTAAAGCAACAATAGTTTTCACCACAAAAAAAAAACAAACAACTGTAACACAAACAAAATCTCTGTTCTCTGCGTATGCATGTGTCTGTGTCTGTGTATGTGTATGTGCATGTGACGATTGGCAGCCAATGGCGTATGACTGCGCAAGTGTGCAGGGGCATGTGTATGTGTAACATGTTGTTATTCTTATTGTCGCCGTTGTTCGAGCGTAACAAGGCGTTGGAAGTATTAGGCGCTATTCGAACAATTAATAGTATTTAACAGACTTCAATTGGTTGTGGGCTTTAAAACTTTGTCAATTCCACAAAATGCACATACTCTTTATACACATACATTCAATACATACATATATACAGTTGGAAAACTAGTTTCAATTTTAATGCGATATTTTGTTGTTGTTGTTGTTGCTGCTGTTATGTCTGCGAAGGGGAAGGCAGCCAGCAGCTGACACTTAAATGTCATTTATGCATTGGCATTTACAAGTGTGACCAGCTGGCAACGCTGGACGCGAGAGAGGGAATATTTTTTTGGTACTTGCTACTAAGCGTGTGTGTGTGTGTGTGTTAGATAGAGATAGATAATGGTAGATGGAGGGGGGGGGGAGTAAAGAACAGTTGCACTTACCAGTTACACTGCAATGTGTTGGACTCCACATAGTGCTAGCACACTGCTACAATTTATAAATAACAATTTCGCAGCAAAAAAAAAAAAAACAAAAATGAAAATGACGCACTAGATTCGTATATTATGTAGATAATTTGCGGAACTTGTGAAGGGCGGGGCGCGATTTATTATTATTATTATTAATAACACTTTGGCGCATTAAAAATTGCACAAACAAGAAAACAACGACAGCTATACAACAATATAAAATATATATATATATATGTTTATGTCTATATGTAGTATGTGTTATATGTATACTATTATATAGTTAATGTTGCAGGCTGTTCGACGCGTCGTGTTTTTTTGTAATTGTATTTTGTTGAAAAGCAACAAACAAAAAAAAAAATTAAAGTCGAGACAGACCAAACGCGTTCACACTGCCGATCTGGTTTATTTAATGCCTGAAACGAAACTAACAATTGCAATGCTGATTATTCGATATGAATGCTGATACATTGCTACATGTATTAAAAAATACCAAAACAAAAAATGGTTACTCTAAAAAATCGATTTCAACTATCGCCATAAATGCTGCCACATTGCTACATGTATTTTAAAATGGTCACTCTAAAATACATTTCCTTTACGTAACTATCGATTACAGACCGATAAATATTGCATTGCAACACATAAACATCAAGCAAACTCAACTGTGCAAAATAGACAAAAGTGTGCATCAGTTTTTTTTTTAAAATTGCATCTGCCATTTGTTTCGCATACTTGTGACGCTCAGTTCAGTTTAAATTTTGTTACTCATTCAAAAAAATTTTGTAATTAGTTACAGTATGGAACCCATGAACCTTGGCAGTCCCATAAATAGCTCAAATAGCAATCAAAGCCAATATTTGCCGCCTTTTCTTATGGGCGATCCCATGGCACAGGCAATGACATCGTCCCATAATAATACGCTTTCGCCAAAGATGGGAGGACGCTATAATGTGAGCTTTGGTAAGTAAATGAACATTTGCATAGAATTATGCTAAATTAATGTACAATAATAATGATAATTGCAGCAACATCGCCAGGCATGAATTCGCCACAGGATGTGGGACAACAACATTATAATCATCATCATCAGCTGCAGCAACAGCAGCAGCAACAACAACAACAACAATCATCATCATCGCAACAATTCAATCGCTCGACACTTGGAACACGCACACTATTTGCTAATCCAACTGGTGGTGGACCTGGCAATAATATATTAAGTCCAGTATCTAATGGAAATGCTGCTAGCACTGCTGGCGCTGGCAGCAGCGGTAATACTGGTCCACCCACTCAAGGATTATTTGATTCATTACGCAATGAGCAAATGTCTGGAACACCACAGCGTACACATTTAAGTATGCTACAGTCATCGACATCACATCTCAATAATAGCTCCAACTATAGTCTCAATAATCAAAGTTGCCATCCACCGATAACACAATTAAATGATTCATATGTATCACCGAATGCACCAAATGCTATAAATGCCTCAATGCGTGCATTATGTTCACCATTGTCTAACAATATGTCGCCATTGCATGTGATACAATCATCGCCACCATCTCAATCGGCACGTGGCAGTGATTTTTGGGTAACAATCTTTGGATTTTCTCCTGGCTCTAGTTCAATGATTTTGCAACATTTCACAATGTGTGGCACTATTGTGAATGTGGTGCATGCACCACAGAATGGTAATTGGATGCATGTACGTTATGCCTCACGCATTGAAAGTGATAAAGCATTAAATTATAATTTAAAAATAATTGCTAGCAATGTTATGGTTGGTGTCACACGTTGCACCGATGAGAATATCATTGATAAAGAGAATTCCAAAATTGATAATAATAGCATGGATAAATTATCACAAGATGCATCCTATAAGCCAAAAGTACGTTCACTAACACAACAATCATATAATATAGCACAAAATGAGACACATGTTTCGCCAAATAATAATATGCCACAGAAAAGTTCTGGACTTGTGAATAAAGCAATGGATCTTATATTCGGTTGGTGATCACACACACACATACACAAAACACACACATAAATAATGAATAAAGAGCAATGCAAATAATAAAAAAATAAAATAAAAAAATATATTTTCAATTTGTTTTTGTTTTTTTTTATCAATTTTAGTTTCGATTACCAAAAAAAATAATAATAAAAATAATCATAATAATTAACATAATAATAAAAGGCCTAATGAGTATATATGAATAATTATAATATAATAAAGTATATATATATATATAGAAATTGATATTATTTTTTTTTGCTTTTTGTTTTTTTTTTGTGGTTCGATTACATTTACATTATTAATATTTTTTTCATTCTACTTTTTCATATATTTATTTTTACTGCTACGGCCAAAAATTCCCAAATTTTCATTTTCGTTTGCGTTTTTTTTTTATTTTAATTTTATATATTTTTTTTTTTTTTGTATTTTATGAAAATATATATATATATTTGTATTATTTATTTGGGCTCCACTTGCGCTGTTTCTAGATCCTTCATTTTTGGATAACTTATTGATCGACTATCTAATTTCGATTGTGCCCATAATATAAGCTTCAGCAGAAACATCATTTTTGGTGTCGAATCCTCACTATGCTCACAACGTAATATTGCTGAATTTAATTCACTTGCAATTTTTTGCCTATACGATTGTTCTAATAAATCTGAAAATGGACTTTCCTGTGGCTTCTCAAATGCTAATAATGCCAATGTACGTTCCAATTCAAATCGTATCTCTTCACCAGATTCTGATAATTTTGTTTGTGCAAATGCTAAAGCTTCTTCAACTTTACCCGCACGTATTAATTCAATTAATTGTAATTGTTGTAAATGAAAAAATAAATATAGTTCACTGCTTAATAAATCTGGATGTAATTGATTAACTAAACATGTTGCTTCCTCAATTCTTCCAGCTTGTACAGCTTCACGTATCAATATGCGATCATCGAGACTGCTTAGCTCAACGCTTGGCTCCAATTCAGCTTCATGTTGAAATTTTTCAGCTGCCTCCTTGAAGCCCTCTATGAAAGAAAGAGATAGAGATATAGATAATATTTTGATATACTGTAACTCCATAGAGTACATTGGGGTATATATATATTCTTGTTCAGTATCAACAGTTGAGTCGATTGCAGCATATGTCAGTATGTCCGCCTACACGTCTGTACGTCCGTATAAACACCTAGATTTCAAAGACTGTAAGTGCTGGAGATTTACGTTTGTATTAGTTTATGCCCACGCCCACGCTACTGACGATCTGTACGAATTTAGAGCTGATCGGCTCATGCAACTATCAATATATTTTTGTATACCGGGTATTACATATCGAGCATACTCGACTGTTCTTTCTTTTTTTTTTTTTGGGTTATTGAACTAATCTTAAACAAGGCCAAAGTCATACATAGCGGCGCACATAATATGCAGCACAGAGACAGAGCGTGAGAGAGAGAGACAGATAGACATACACTTGCATTTCGTCTGCAAGGATATACAAAAAAAAAGAGAAAACCTTTTGCCATGTCTAAGATAACATTGTACGCATTTGTTGTTGCTGTTGTCAATTAATTATTGTTTTTATATACATTTTACCTGTAACCAAATAATTCATAATTAAACGATTCATATCCGCCTGCTTAAAGGGAAATTGCTCCAAACGCAGTAGCCATTCCTCTTTGCTGATGGCCTCGCTTTTCTCATTGTAGCTCATTTTCTTATTTTTCCGTATTTTGCCAATTTTGAGGCCGTTATTTGTAACCGTTTGTCTATATATATATATGTATAAATCGTTGTTTTTCTTTTCTAACTGATTAACTTTATCAGCGCGCAAGCACAATAACGGTAATACGTTTGCGTATGTGTCGCACAAAATTGTTTTTTTTTTTTTTGTTTTTCTTTTTTTTTTTTTGTTGCAGTTTTGTTTTCGGACAAAGCGTATGCTGCCGTCACTTTGTGCTAGTGATGAACTAATTGCAAAACGATATGCAGCAATACATGAAGTTGGCTGCAAAACTATCGATAACACAAAGTGATTGAAATTGTAATGCGCAATTAGTTGTCGTGCGATATGTAATTTGCAGTAAACCGATATAATATATAGATGATTTAGTAATACTCTATAAAGTATTAAAGAAATGTAATTGTTGTTGTTTTTGTTTTTTATTTTATTTATATGAATAAAAGAGAAAACATGAAATTGTTTGCTTAACAATATTTATTTATATAATTAATATACGTCAATAATAATATGCTAATATGCTAAATGTAAGATATTTCTTGAAAAATTGCTTCCGTGTGTAGTTCCAGGTCTCATCGCTTCACTTTTCGCTTCGATGCAATATTATTTTTAAAGCTTCTCATTCCATCGTTAACGGATATTTCTATATATATATATATCCTGTAATTATATAGCATTACAGGATATTATTATCCTACAGAACTGTATCTTTTCTTATACAATTTTATATTTATGTATTTTTTTTTTCGTTTTCGTTTTGCTTTAGTTTTTTTTTTTGCATATAGATCAAATGTTAAAAAGCTATAGAAATTAGCTGAATTTTATGCATATTTTACACTTCCTTTCCTTTTCATTTTTCATTTCATTTAGTTTTTCTTCTTTTTTTTTTATATATTTGATTAATAGTTTAAACTCTAAAGATATTGGAATAAATTTTTATCAAAAAAAAAAAAAGATTTATTCAAATATTATTAATAGAATAATTCTACGTAAAAATTTTTAGTTCAAGTGTGTGTGTGAGTGTGTCTTTTTTTTCTCAACATTTTAATAGAAAAAAAAAAAAAATTCAAAAATCTAAGAATGAAAAAGAAAAATTAAAAAATATTTTTTTTTAAGAGTGAATTTTTGTTTTTCATATTTTCATGTTTTTGTTGTTGTTGTGTAAACATATATTTGTATATTTTATTAATTATATATATAAATATATATATTATGCCAAAGGCTGAATACTTGCGCTTATAGTGTATTTCAATGTCGGCTTGCAGCATCGTTCTGTCCAGCAGCGATCTTAAAATTTGTGTTTTTTTTTTTTTCAATGCTGTCATGGTGCTGACATATTCTGTTGTTGCAATAATGTTTGTTGTTGCTGTTGCGTTTGTAGCTGCTGCTGTTGTTGTTGTTGTTGCTGCTGCTGTTGTTGTTTTCTTACATCAAGACCCGACAAATGCGACCCCCATCTGGGTGCCGTATATTTGGCTGTATGCTAGTTTTTTCGATTGCCGCGACGTCGCATAGATGCTGTGCACTTTGGGCAATACCATTTACCCTTTGGTGGCTGCGTTATGCCAACACATTGATAATGAAACCATTCATAGGGGCATGCATCATTATCGCAGGCAACCATATCACCATAGGATACCTGATTACAGGTACAATAACGTGGCTCATTTGGATCATATGACCATTCACCTTCATTGGTTTGTTCAACGACCAGACCATTTTCACCAATGGTTAGATTTGAATTTGCTTGCAATGCTGCTGTTGCACCTGCTGCTGTGCCTGCAGCCGATAAGCCAACATTTGTTCCTTGTAAATTGTTATTGTTGTTGTTACTGTTAACAGTTGGCAATGTGGCAACAGATGTTGATGCTGCATTAGCTATATTAGCAGCTGCAGCGGCAGCAGCAGCAGCAGCAACAACAGCATTTGCATTTGCAATAGCTGCAGCAGCAGCTGCTGCTGTTGTTGCTGTACCGCCACTTGCTGCTGTTGTTGTCCCTTGTTGTTGTTGTGTTAAATGACTATTGCTGCTGCTATTACTGCTGCTGCTGCTACTGTTGTTATTGCTGCTGCTGCTGGTCAATTGATTATGCATCGATTGTGAATTGATTGGCAATGAGCCGCCGCCATGATTAAGATTTCCACCATGTTGCATGCCAGCAGCAATATTTGTTGTATTATTTGTTAACATGTCGACAGAATCAATGCTCATCGATGATGATGATGATGCTATAGAATTTGTCGATGATGAACCAACAAGTGATTGTACCGTTATGCCACCTGGCATCGACATGCTGCTATTCGATTTTCTAATTTAAATATAAAAATTTAAATAAATAAATAAATAAAAAAAAATATTTAAAAAGTTATAGAAAACTTACTTTTTATGCTTCTTCTCTTGATGATGCTGATGATGATGATGTTGTTGATGTTGCGTCTGTTGTAGCGGCAATTGATGATGATGTTGCTGTTGTTGTTGATGTGACTGCTGCTGTTGTGCCTGTTGCTGCTGCTGTGCCTGTTGCTGCTGCTGATGATGTCCATGGTGTCCATGATGTCCATGATGCGTTGTATGATGTGTACCGTGATGTGCATTACTATTGATTGCTGTTGCATTACCTGGTTGCATGTTACTATTATGCACAGCTGCTGCTGCTGCCGCTGACCAAAATTCTGTGCCACTTGCACCAGCACCATGTATTGCCTCATAGCTAGCCTTAAGACTAGCCGTACGACGTCCTTGTGGCATTTGTTGTGTGGCAACAATTGCTTGACTTGCAGCTGCTGCAATGGCACTTGATGCAGCTGTACCGCCACCCAATTGTTGCAAATTGTAACTAACCATTGCTGCATTACCATGTGCACCGCCAGCCACACCAGCTGTACCACCACCACCAGCAGCAACAGCTGCTGCTGCCGCCACAGTGCCAACATTGACACCAACACCAAGACCGGCAACATTATTATTATTATTGGATGCAACAGCAGCAGCAGCAACAGCAACGTTATTATTATTGTTATTCAGCACACTATGATGTGCTGCTAAATTCGTTGGCAATTGACGTACCACATTACCACCGGCACCGCCAGCGCCAGCACCACCAACAGCAGCAGCAGCCGCTGCAGCAGCAGCAGCAGCAGCAGTAACAACATTATTATTACTATTACATGCAACGGGCAATGATGTAACATGATTTCCAATGCTATTCACATGATTGCCAGCAACAACAGAATTAACCAAATTATGATTATTAACATTTGCAATACTATTTGAATTTTGCACTGGCAGCGATTGATTAAGATTTGCACGTTTATCTTGTACTGGCACTGTGCATATTGTTTCACGACGTTTCTCCAATTTCCGATGTCTCTGATGTCCACTGACGCTATTTGAATTATTGTTACTGTGACTGTGACTGTGGCTGTTGTTATTGTTGCTGCTATTGTTGTTTGCTGTTAGATTATTTAATGATGAATTATTATTATTATTATTGTTGGCAAGAAGTAAATTATTTGTTATAATACCCGTTGAATTATTTAGATTTCCACTTAATAAATTATTATTGACAATATTGCTTGTATTATAATGACGATTCTCTTTTTGATTAATACTTAGCAATAATGCTGTGGCAGCCGTTGAATTATTTCCATCCAATTCTAATGAACGTTTCTCTAATATTTCTGTGATACCATTATTATCAGCTTCAAGTTCACATTTAAATTTAAATAATTCACTATCGAGACGACGTAAATAACGTTCAACTAATTCATGTATTTGTGTTGCAATTGCAACTTTCTCATCGGCATCTTCCATTACTTTAAAATATTCACCGCGCAGACCATGAAATTCAGTGTCCATTGATTCATGTTGTAATTCGCCGCGTTTACATTGTTGAAAAAATAAACGTGATTTTTTATCCAATGAGTCCATATTGTCTATCAATAAAATAATAAAATAACATAAATGATGAATAAATTAATTGCATTTTTCTTTCTTTATTTTTTAACTTACTTTGCACGGCAAGGTCCAATTCACGCATTTCTGTGAAACGGTCGCGCAATTCCTGCGGCAGATGTTCAATCACTACAAAAAGAAAGAAAGAAAAAAAAAAGTACAAAAAAAAAATGGTAAAGAAGCAAAAACATAAATGTTAATTATAAAATCAACAGAGTAGATGTATATATATAAATGCATTGTATTTGATTAACATACTCTCCAAATAGTCCTCCAAATATAACATGGTTAATATTATTTGTTTTATTACTATTATAATTCACTTAATAATTTAGTCAATTCGCTCACAAATGGAAATAATAGTTTTTGCAGATAAACTCTAGTGTTGTACAACTACTGCAGATTTTTCTTTTCTAACTAATATGGTCACTCCAAATCCCAAATGAAAATATATTTTATGTGGCAACCTTTGAAAATATCGATAGCAGTAAACATATGTTTTAACTTATTTATCGTTTTAACTTAAAGTCAGTCTATATTTTGTTTGTCGTTGCTGTTGTCTGAAAAATTAGAAAAAAAAAATTAATAAAAATGGACAACGAAAATATAGCAGATATTTCACATTCAATAAAATTTCGCGATATTTGTAAAATGTTGGAACGTGTTAAGACAGCAAATAAAGTTGAACGTAAAGAAATTGTTATACGTCGCTATTACGAATCATTTTGTAAACATCGCGATAATTACCGGCAAACATGGGAAATAAAGCTTGCTGAACGTGAAACTGGCACAACAAGTTTCTTTTCGGTTTTACGCATATTATTACCCGATACAGATAAAGATCGTGATAACTATGGTCTACAGATTACAGCATTAGGACGTCTTTATACTAATGTATTGCAATTGCCTAAAGATTGTAAGTGTTGCGCTTTATTATTATTATTATTAATTGAAGGAGGCGTAATTAATTTCACAATTTTATAGCTGATGATGCGGAACGTTTAAAATATCGCCAGTGGACATCATTTCGTGATTTTGCCGATGTTGTGCATTCAGTTTTAGTACCACGATGTCACAATGAGCCAAGCAATATAACATTGTTTCAGTTGCATGAATTGCTTGATAAAATTGCAACTAGCGAAACATGTGGTATGTATAATTAATCATAGTAGTAGTTGGTGTAGTACATATATATATATATATATATATATATTGTTGATCAGCTACATTAAAAAGTTTTGCTTTTTCGTCTGCCTCAACGGTCGAAAATGAGATTTTTGTATGCAAAACTTTTTATTGAAGCTTTCAGCTCTTTCAGCAAGTCAATAGCACCATGGGTCGTATACAATGTTTTTGTATGCAAAAATTTTTGTTGAAGCTTTCAACTTGCTGAAACTTGCTGAAAGTCAATAGCACAATGCGACCCTATAAAGTTTTTGTATGCAAAAATTTTTTGTTGTATAAAAATCTTTCACATGCCGAAGTAATATTTATTTTTCCTTTTAATTTAATATTTCCATAATAAAGTTAAGGAATGCGAAATCAAAAATTTTGGTGAACGCGCCTCAGCCTTGGAACAAAAATGGCTAATACGCATTCTATTGAAATCCATGAGTCTGGGAATTGGAGAGCAACGTATATTCAATTTATTGCATCCCATGGCCAAAGAGATTTATCAACGTTGCAGCAATTTACGACGCGTTTGTTGCATTGTTGCCGATGGTAAAATATCGGGTGGCTATAAACCATATTTGGGAAAAGAATCGGATGGTGATATTAGCTCGACAAGTAATAAAACACCAGAACGTTTAAGTAATTATGTTGAAATATTTCATCCAATACGTCCAATGTTATGTGAAAGATTCCCTGGTAAAATTGAAGAATTAATGGAATCTGATGTATTATATATGGAAACTAAAATGGATGGTGAACGATTTCATATACATTATAAAAATAAACAATTTAAATATATATCACGCGGTGGCGTTGATTATACAAAAAATTTTGGTAATACCATAGATACTGGTACATTATCTAAAGATCTTTATCCATTATTTCTTAGTAGCATTGAATCAATAATAATTGATGGTGAAATGATGATTTGGGATATAATTGATAGAAAATATCGTGAAAAGGGTGAAAATACAGATGTTAAACATTTATCCTTTGTCACCAATTGGCGTCCCTGTTTTGTTGCCTATGATTTATTATATCTTAATGGTGAAAGTCTATTAGATATGCCATATATACAGCGTATACATAAATTACAGGATTTAATGGTTGAATGTGTCGGTGTGCTGCAAATAATGAAATCCGAGAAAATAAAATCATTGAAAAATTTTAAGAAAATGTTTCAACATAAATTGGATAATGATGCTGAAGGTATTGTTATAAAAAAACAAAATTCAGTCTATAAGCCAGGAATACGTGGTGGTGGTGGTTGGTATAAGGATAAACCAGATGTAAGTTGAAAATAAAAATAATAATAATAATAAATTATATATATAAATAATAATTCTCTCTCTCTCTTTCTGCCCCCCAAGTATATCAATGGTTTAATCACAGAATTTGATGTTCTTATCATTGGCGGCTTTTATAATCGAAAATTAACATTTATTGAAACATTTTTGGTTGGCATTATAAAGCATAATGATGAAACTGGAACTTATGAAGTCTTTAGCATTGGCTCCGTATCAAATGCAACACGACAACGTAATATACTTAATCGTGAGCTTCGATCACATTGGCATGATATAAAAAAAGAGACGCCACCACTATGGTATCATTATAAACAAAATCCTGGTGGTGCTCCGGATGTTTGGATAATGCCCGAAAAATCAATTGTTATACAAGTTAAAGCCGCTGATTTAGTACCAAATGCACAATTCTATATGTCAAAATCATTACATTTTCCACGTATTGAACAAATACGTCAGGATAAGACATGGGAAGAAAGTATGACAATTGATGAATATAATGATATATGTAAGGTATGTACATACATATATATATATATATATATCTAATATATATCTAATATATATTTTACAATTATATTTATTGAGCTTTCATTTCTTTCATTTTTTTTTTAAGGGACACACTGCTATACGTAAATTGGATAAACGTCCCGTGGAAATATCCGATTTTACCTCAGATCGTAAACGTCAGAAGTTGACACCAGCGCAATGTAATCGTCGTGGTTTGGCATGCTATGAGCATCTATTTACTGAGCCGCATATTAATCAAGATTCAACAATTTTTAATGGTTTCTCATTTTGCATATTGAGCGGTACACGTCAACATACTAAATTGGAGTTACAACAACTTGCAGCTAGAAATGGTGGCACTATTGTTATGAATCGTATACCAAATGATCCACATTGTATTTGTATTGCCGGTGATATAACATATCTTGTTGAACGTATTATGCAACAAAATCCACGCACTAATGATATTATACGTGTCGATTGGTTGCTACGTGTATGTGCCACACAAGAAGTATTATTACGTCCACGTGATGTACTTTCTATTACAGATGCATTGAAAAATCAATTTAATAAAAGTTTCGATGTTTATGGTGATAGTTATACAGATCTGCTTTGCAGTGTTGAGGAATTAACAGAAATTTTAGATGATATTACCGATGCACAATTGAATGCTGTGCATTTGGATGATAAAGAAATTGTTCAATTTGAAACAGATTTTTGGAATTCAAAAAATTATTTTATATTTAATAATTGTTGTGCATATTTTTACAAATGCCAGGAGCAGCAGCAGCAAAAGCAACAGCAGCAGCAGCAGCAGCTTGATCCATTAGTTCAATTATTATTTATGCAAAGGGGCGGTAATGTAATTGATAATCCAAAAGATAAATCAATAACTATAATAGTTGTATCTAGTCATCATCAAATTGTTTATAATTTGTTTAAGCAATGGTATAAAAAATATTTTGCTGCAAGATCAGTTCAAATAGTGTATACAAGTTGGATAAGTCAATCGCATCATAAACGTTGCTTGCAACCAATAGCTGAACATTTATATAAATTTTAGCTAGTATAATTATATATATATATATATATATATATATATATCTTTTAGATACTATTTTTTTATTAATTATTTTTAGAATGCTGCAACTCAAAGTTGCAAAAAAAATATTCATATATTTTTTTATAATGCCTTTTTTTTCAGTTATATATTCAATAATAAAACATTGAAAATGAAATGAAATACTTGCATTTTTCTTTTATATTCAACAATCATTAATAATAATATATTATTGATTGCAATTATTTAAATAAGCTTTATATAAAATAAAAAAAAAAATATATATATATAAATTTTATTTGAATTTTTTTGTTTTCTTTATTTATTTCACATTATTTTTTACATTTACGTCAAACGAAGACGACGACGACGACGTGCGCTGCTCCAACATTTTTGAGAGTTGCACAGAAATATTTTTTTTTTTTTTGTTTAACAAACTCCATTTAATAATATAATTTAATAATAATAATAATTTTCGTGGTCCATATACAACAAAACATAGAGATATACCATATGTATGAAGAGATATGAAATTTATAGAATCAAATAATCTTGCAATTGATATTGCATATACTACATATATATATAGTGTTGTGTCTAGTTTTCTTCTTTGTCTATCTTGGCTATAGGTTTGTTTTTTTTCCCCCCCTCATCATCTACTTCTAATTTGTTTCTGTCTCGCTCACATTCAGCAATTATATATAGATATAGTTATATGACTTTCTCTTTCATTTTCAGCAGCAATAAGAACATCAAAAATACATGCGTTTGTGTTTTTTTTTTTTACTGTACATACATATATACATATTTTATTATATAAGACATACAATAAAAAATGTAATATATTTTAATTTTTTTGAAAATTTTTTAAACCTACCAATTTATGTTGAAACATTTTCTAATCTTGTCTTCAATATTTCTATTATTATTTTTATACGCTTGCAATTATTTTTTATCTTGTAACGCATAAAAGTTGGCCTGACAGAACCTATTAAGTATATATGTATATATATTCCTGTTCAGCATTAACAGACGCAACGATTACTTTAAAACAATGTAGCTTAAAGTTGACACAAATGCAATTTATAGCCCAAAATCTGTGTTTAGGTTGCAAAGAGACGGATTGAAAGCTTCTAAGAATAATCGGTACGAAATGATGGAACGTTTCCTTTAATTCTTGCAAGTGTATAAAAATAACATTAAATTTTTTTTTCTCTTATAGCTTTGGGTTTTTGATCGACTGTAGTCAAAATATAGAAATCCGTATACACACATATATATACTATATATGTATATATATAATATATTTCTTAAATTGTTATAAAAAAAAAAGAAACCGGTGTATATCACCGAACGATTTGTATATATAATAAATTTGTATATGTATTTATGAGGATAATATATATATATATATATATTATATATGCAATCTCTGAGATTGTTTTACACATTTACATAACACTTAATAGCTTTTCATTTTTATTTTCATTTTCATTTGGACTGTGTTTCTTCATCTGGATGTGATATTAATTATTTTTTAAAAATGTGTTCAACATATTCTACAATTTATTTGTTTCTTAATCAAAAATTAATTATTAGCAGCCTGTTTCTTTGTTTCATTTTCTGTTTTTTTTTTTTTTTCATACATACATATATTATTATTATTATTATTATTATTATTCATATTTATTGTTATTGTTAATTTTAAATAATTTTCGGCGAAATTCGTCTTTAAAATCAAATTCTATTTTTTATTTTTGTTACATAATAAAATATTTATGTATATATATATATATATATATATATATATTTATCGTACAACAAATTTCTAGGTACAGGAGATACAAATGCATAATATTATTATTATTATTTATTTGAGGATTTCTATTTGTTGTATATTTCTTTGTTATTGTTTCTTTGTTTCTTGTTGTTCTTCTTGTTTTTTTTTTTTTATTTCTTTATTTTTTATTTTTATGTTCGTTGTTGCTGTTGATATTGTTTGTAATCATTGTGAGAAACACATTTTTGCATGCATAAAATAAAAATTGAATTCTTTTTCTTTCGATTTTCTTTACTGTTTTTTCTTATTTGAATTAAAGACAAAAAAAAAATTAAAAATTATAATAATAATAATAAAATAAATGAAATTAAATTAAATTAAATTATGATCAAAAAAAAATTTTTTTTTAATACTAAGCATTGCGTTTTATGCTTTTTTTATGTTTTGCATGTTCTAATTTTTTTTTTTTGTATATATAATAATTATAGAGCCAAAAACATAAAATTGAATTGAATTGGGAAAGGGGCGTGGCATAGAATCATATCATATATCATAACATATAATATATCATTTTATATAGTTGTTGTTGTTGTTATTGTTAGGTAACTGATTTGTGTAATATAAACTACGACTAACATATATAGCAAAACTACTAACAGTTATCATAATCATAATAATATTAATGGTAATAATAATAATAATAATAATAGTTGTAATAATAATAGTAAGAATAATAATAATAAACATATTAATAATAACTATAATAATAACATTAGTTACATCATTTGTGTTTTTCCATTTTTTTTTCCATTCATTTTTTTAATTATAAACATTTTAAATTTTAACAGTATTACAAAAAAAAGTTGTTTCATTTTTTTAAGGGGTTTTTTTTTTTTTTTTTTTTTGTAATATATTTTCATTAAATAAAAGTCTTTTGGAATTTTCGCATATTCATATTCATGTGCATATATACATATATATATATATATATATATATATATATATATATATATAGATATATATCATTTATTTTCATTGGATTTTGCAAATCGTTAAGCAAAAAAAAAAAAATTTGAAAAAAAAACAAAATAAATATATATATAAATACATTATATATACATATCAATTTATTATATATTTTTTTATACATATTTGCAAATTCAAATTCTTTGCATAAAAAAAAATAATAAAAATAAAAAAAAATTGTTTCTTTTTTTACATATATCAAATCAGACTTTAACTTTCAGAAAGTTTCGGGATATTAACGCAACAAAAATAATACGTAAATTTATTACAAAAAGAAAAAAAAGAGAATAATAATAATAAAAAAAAATGAATAATAATTTAAAATGTTTGAAATTTGTGTCCAAGAAAAAAAATATTAAGTTAAAAATTATTTTCAATTTTTTAGTTTGTTTTTTTTTTTTAACTGCAATTTGTCATAAAAACTGTTCTGTTTATTATTATTATAATTTTTTTTTTAGTTTGTTGCGTGCGTCGTTTTTTAGTTTTGGTTTTTTTTTTTTTTTTGATTGTTTTTAATGTATTATTATTCATATGGCAGTCGTTATCATTTTTGAGATAATTTGACTTTTGTGGTAAAAAAATCAATTTAAGTTTATGACAAAACAAAAAAAAAACCTTTAGAGACTAACAGCTTAACAATTGTGTGTGTTTGTGTTTGTTTGTGTGTGTGTGTGTGTAGATCTTAAAAGAAAAATGTGTGTGTGTGTGTTCCTAGTACTAAGCTTAAGATTAGGCCTGTGTCTGGTATTCCCATAGTTATTGAACCGTTATTTTTCTTCTCCTTTCTTTCTTATTTAAACTGCAAGAAAAGAAAAAAAATAAGAAAATGAATTTATATACTTGAGAAATTCCTTCTATATAAATATTAAAAAATTTATTAATCGATTAATATATCGATTTGTAGATTGATTTATAAATCGTCGCTCGATTAATAGTTTGATTAATTAACAAATTAATTGATTAGATTAAGATAACTATTGATAAATCGATTAATATATTGCTCGATTAATAGATGTATCGATTAATAGATTGATCGATTGATAGAATTAATCGATTTATATTTTAAGTGATTTCTAAAGTAATCGATATATATTGTAAGCGATATCTAAAGTAATCGATTGATAGCATAATCGATTTATAATCGATTAAGATATCGATTAATATAAATCATTTGATATATTGATCGATTAATAACATTTATGATTATTTGATTGATCGATAAATCAATTAATAAAATTATCGATTAATATATTAACTGATAAATCGTTTGCTATATTATTCGATTAATAAATTTGTATGATAAATTGATTGATCGATAAATGCATTTGTTCGATTAATCGTTTTGAACTTACTCTGATCAAATGTGCTTGGATTAATGTAACTGATAAGATCCTGATCGGACATTGATGTCAACTCTTGTGGTATGGGCGGCTGTACGGCAACGGCTGCAACAGCTGCCGCAGCAACAGCACCAACTGCTGCTGGTATTATGCTTGCCGCCGTGGTTGCTGCTGCTGCTGCCTGTTGTTGTTGTTGTGGCGTTAATGGTGTACCATTTGGCGTAACACCAGCTGCTGCAGCAGCGGCTGCTGTTGCCACCGATTTTTGCAATGCATTCTCAGTGGCAGCCAATGCAACAATTAGAGATTCTTGTGGTGTTGGTGGCACACTTGGCAAATGTACAGCCGATAATGGTGAAAAACCAGCGGCAGCGGCAGCAGCAACAGCTGCTGCTGCTGCTGCTGTATCGACATCGACAACAGTTTCAGCTGTTGTTGTATGATTTAAAAGTAAATTGACAAGTGGATCAGCACTTGCTGTTGCTGTTGTTGCAACAACTTGTTGTTGTTGTTGTTGCTGTTGCACCTGTTGTTGTTGTTGTTGTTGTACCTGCTGCTGCTGCTGTTGTGCCTGCTGTTGCTGTTGTTGTTGGGCAAGTTGTACATGCTGTTGTTGTGTCTGTTGCTGTTGTTGTTGCTGCTGCTGTTGTTGTTGTTGTTGCGCCTGTTGCTGTTGTGCATGTTGATGCTGTTGCTGTTGCTGCTGATAATGATGTTGTTCCTGTTCCTGTGTTGTTATAAAATCAGCAGCAGCTTTTATAATCATATTACTAACAGCCGTTGATGTTGCTGTTGCAGCAACTTCAGGTTGCATCACAACCGGTGTCGGTGGCAATGTATCATCAACAACATCAACATCAACACCAACACCAACACCCGCTGCTGCATTCGGTGGACTCATCATAATGTTACTTAATGCTAATGCTGCAACAGCAGCATCCTGTTGTGTCGGTTCCGCTTGCATTGCAATATCATTTAATATTGAATGCGCCATGGTTACCAATATATTCGGGACAACAGCTGTCGATGCACCATTTGCTGTACATAATATACTTGATGGTGATACAGCTGGATTCATTATAATATCGGTGGATAATGCACCCGATGGATTTGTAACAACACTGCCGCCAGTGGCACCCGTTGCAACAACATTTGATTGTTGCATTTGTTGCAATGGTAAGCCAGCACCCAATGCTGCTGCTGGCTCCGAATTTAATATAATATCCTGTGTCAATGGTGAACTATTTGGTGATGTCTCACTACCCGAATGTGTTGAACTATTCGAATTATTCGAATTTAATGAAATGCTACGTTTGAGAACATTCGTTGGATTTGTTGCAACAATTGTTGCTGGTGTTAAACCATGTTGATGCGTATGCGTATGCGTATGCGTATGTGTTGGAAGATGTGAATGTGAATGTGGTAGAGTATGTGGTGCTAATGTATGTGATGCTAATGCATGTGGTGCTAATGTATGTGGTGCTAATGTATGTGGTGCTAATGTATGTGGTGCTAATGTATGTGGTGCTAGTGTATGTGTTGCTAGTGTATGTGCTGGTAGTGTATGTGCTGGTAGTGTGTGTGAATGTGTATGTGGATGTGTATGTGATAATACGCCAACTTTCTGCTGTAAAATATCGGTCAATGCATGATCTATAACTGCTGAGCTGGTGAATAATGCTGTTGGTTCCGTTGCATCGTTGCCATTGACAACAACAGCTGTTGATTTTGTTAGATCATCAATGAATTTATCAACATTTGCTGTCGCTTGTTGTTGTTGTTGTTGTTGATGTTGCTGCTGTTGTTGCTGTTGTTGCTGCTGCTGCTGTAGCTGTTGTTGTTCTTGTTGCTGTGTTGATGTCTGATGTTGCTGCTGCTGCTGTTGTTGTTGCTGCTGCTGCTGCTGTTGTTGTTGTTGTTGTTGCACCACATGCTTAACAATCTCATTTTTGACAGCCATCTCAACGGCAACAGCTACTGCAGCTGGATCTAAATCAACAGCCGCTGCCACAGCAGCAGCTGCTGCTGTTGTTGTCGCTGTTGCTGGCATTGGGAAACCCGGTAAACTATTTGATTGATCATACATGATCGTGTCAAGACTTGTTTTACGTGCTGCAGCAGCAGCAGCATAATGTGCATGATATTGTTGCAATGCATTTGGACTGCATGGATTCAATGCTTCCGGTGAATGTAATGTCTCTGCGGCATTGCCACCCAATGGACTATGCGAACTATTCTCATCCAATAATTCACTTTTCATTGTTGCCTCCGCTGCAACAGCACTTAAATGTACCAATTGTTGATCCGTTATCATTGGTGTGGCACCCGATAACGATGATCGTCGTAATCCCATCGGTATTTGTGTTGTTATCGGTGGCGGCATCATGCCCGAATCTATTTCATGTTTTGTTTCAACTACAACATTTGTTCCTGCCACTACCGGACTAACACTATTTGCACTTGCTGCACCCAAATTTGTAGCACCATTGCCCCATGCCGTGGTACCAGTTGATGTTGCACTTGTTGTATCCATGAAATTGCCAACATCTACAAGTATAAGAGATGCACATTTAATACACATGTTGTGGCAAGTTTTCTTTTTCTTTTCTTTTTTTTTTTTATTTTATATTGTTCATTTTTCAGAGAGTAAGGGAGACGGGGCGGGAGAGAGAAAATAGAGAGAGAGAGAGAGATTTATAGAGTTGGTCGATTCAACTAAAAAAAATAAAAACAAAATTATAAAAAATAATAAAAACTAATAAAAATAAAAAATCTATAAAAAAAAAAAACAATAAAAAAAAAAACTTGATCGTCGTGTAAATTGAGAACAATTGGAGAGAGAGTGAAGAGAGCAAGAGAGAGAGAGAGAGAGAGAGAGAGAGAGAAAGAGTAAGTTATATAGTAAGGATGATCGAGAGAATGAAATTTTTGGCAAATAAACTAGAGAAAGAGAAAAAATATGAAAAAAAATGAGAGCGAGAGAGTGAGAGAAAAATTATGTGAAAATGAGAGCAAGAATAAAAATAATGAGAACAAAGTGAGATATTAGGATGAGTAAGAAAGAGATAGAGAGCGAGTCGTAAAGTGAGAGAAAAAAAGAGAGAAATAGAGAGAAACAGTTGTGAAGGCAGAGAGCAAGAAAGCTAAAGAAAAATAGGTTAGTGATAGAACAGAAATCAGCTGTTTGGTGTGCGAGTGAAAGAGAGTGA
>JBAMBR010003346.1:0-10363 GCA_037044475.1 Zaprionus obscuricornis | reverse complement strand
CTTATCTCAGTGCCGTTCGGTCGGTTGGTCTCTGGCTTTAGACATTGGGACTCGAAAAGCTTGACTATGGATTTTGTTGGACTGCGGCATTTGCGCTGCCACTGCTGCTGGCTGGCTGCTGCAGAGCAATGTTTTTGCATATCATTGACAAGGGAAGCGACAGTATGCGGCCTTTAGCTGCTGCTCAGTTTTTTCCCGTTTTTGCCGTTTTTGCCTCACACTCAGACAATATGTGAGACGACTTTGCATACATTTTCTACTGGCTTTTGGCTTTGGCGGTAGCAAATATTTTAGGCTCTTGCTCACTCTCTCTCTCTCGGTCTCACTGCCTGGCGCTTTGCATGGAATTTATTTGAGCAAATTTGCAAATTATTGCGTTTCGTGCCTGGAACGTGGACATCTATTACAACGCCTTCATTTACATTTGACAATTGCCTTGTTGGCATCTTTTTAATGGGCTCAGCGTCAAGCCGTGCCCCAAAACTCAGCTGCTGCTACTGCTGCAGCAGCTCAAGTCAATGCTTCTTCTTTTAGTGGCTTTCGAGTGGATTTCGGCAGAGACAGGCAGCACAAATTGCTACGACATGCATTAAGACTTCTTCTACAATCTGTCGACAGATTTAACCAAGATTTTTACCAAGCGTATTCCTCTGCCTCTATTAACTTGGCAGCAAGTGAAAGTTAAGGTTTCACTTTTTTTTGTGTAAATTTTCTATTGTTTATCTGCAGCAAATGTCAATCAAATGCTAAAAAGCTTAAAAGCTTGCTAAAGCTTTTTTTCTTATAGAGAACAAATATGTAGGTCTAAAAAGCTGCTGTAAAAGCTTAGTAAATGTGCTTTATATTATAAAAAACTGCGCTTTGCTTTTAAGAAAACAAATTATAATAAACAGCTTAGAAAGCTTTTAAGTAGAGAAGGCTGACAGTCGGGTGCACACGACAGTAAAATACCCGTGCAACGTTGAATAAAATGTAAATGAAAATGTCCTTATATGCTTCGCACTCGCCCTTGGTCACACTTGCTGTCCTATTCCTTGTGTACGTACATATGTATTCGCTTTCTGATCAGCATTCTCCTTCCCTCTCCTTCCCTGATCCACAAATTTGCGCTCTTTACTTGCAGTAAGTCTGCACACAGTGATACATTTACATATATGTATGCGTGAAAAATTGGACCACAAGCTACGCGCTCGCTCGCATACATGCTCGTTGCGTTGCTCGCATACATTCTCGTTGCACACATAGACAGCTCTTGATGACGTATGCTTGCCCCACGCTAAGTTAACGTATATTTTGTGAAAATTAATTGTTTAATAACTTTTTGTTTTTTAATCAATCGATACAATTTTTTCAGCAGTGTTTTATATTGATGCTTAAATGTTCCCTGCCAAATTACAAGACTCTAGTGCTTATAGAAGCTGAGATATGAGAAGCTTCAACATGTTTTTGGCATATTGTGGGCGAACGGGGCGTGGCATCTAAAGTTTGAAATAGACTCAATCATAGTACGCTATATGGGAACCTACATACCAAATTTCGTATCTCTAGCTCTTATAGTTTAGCAAAGTGCTTTGCGTTCAAACAGACAGACGGAACATTCGCAACAACTTAATATACCCTTTTTTTAACCATTTTCAATGGGGTAGCAGGGTATAAAAAGCTTCATAAATCAACACTGCGTTGCAGGTTGATCTCATAAAAGCTTTATGCTGATACTTTTTCACAGTTTTTTTTATATAAATCTGATTATGAAATTATGAAACTTGAACTTCTACAAAAAGCTGCTAAAAATAATGAAAGCTTCTTATGCGCTTCGTTTTACAAATAAAAGAATTACAAAAAGCTTTATATGATGAATAAATTTGCTTAGCAAAAGCAGCTTATGCTTTCAGCTTCAAAGCAAATTTATGCAGAAAATATTATAAAAAATATATAGAAAATTTTATAGAAAATATATATAAAAAAATATATAGAAATTGTAAAAAAAAAAATATATAAAAAATATATAGAAAATATATAGAAAATATATAGAAAATATTATAGAAAATATTTAATAAAAATTTATATAGAAAATATATAGAAAATATTATAGAAAATATATAATAAAAAATATATAGAAAATATATATATAGAAAATATTATAGAAAATATTTATTAGGAAATATATAGAAATTGTTGAAAATATTGTAGAAAATATATAATAAATATGTAGAATATGTATAGAGAATATTGTGGAGAATATTATAGAAAATTTTTGTGGCAAATATTATAGAAAATCTTGTGAAAAAAAATATATATAAAAAATAAATATATAGAAAATATTGATAGAGAATATATAATAGAATTTATGTAGAGAATGATTAGAAAATATTATAAAAAATATATAATAAAAAGAATATATAGAAAAAGTACAGAAAATATATAGAAAATATTATAGAAAATATATGATAAAAAATATATAGAAAATGTACAGAAAATATATATAAAAAATGCACAAAAAGTTGCATAAATTTAAAATAAAACTAGTATTAAAATTTCAAATATATATAAAAAAAATATAAATATAAAATGTGATTGGAAAAACAAAGTCAATTGAAACTTAAAAGCAAATATAAAATAATTTCATTCCAAATGTGTAACAAGAAGCTTGAAAAGCTTGTATAAGACTTTTAAAAGCTTTTTGAAAATATGTTTATAGGCGTTAAAAGCTGCTTCAGCTGTTAAGCAAACTGAAGTTTATGCAGCGTTGTTCTGAAAGCTTCTTAAAGTGCAAAGTTTATTTGCTTGCAGCATAGTGTACAAATTTCTAGTAAAGTTAAAAGCAGCTTTACATCAATTTAAAGTTGCCTCCCCTTTGCCTAGTAAAGCTTTCTTTGTCTCTGTGTCTGAGTATTTCAGCCTTTTGCTAACTTATCAATAATTTTTTTTTTACTTTGCCTTTTGCCAACAAGCTTTTTCTTCTTCAGCTTCATTTTTATCATTTTCATTTTATTTTTATTATTTATTTTTTTTATTTTTTTTTCATTTCTTGCACTTAAATCGCATTAAAACATTTTTTTAAAATTGATTTCCGTTTATGTCGATTGGACGGACATAAACTGCTTTTCATTTTCCTTCATTTTCCTGTCTTCTCGCTGCTATTTTTTTTTTTGTTTTTTTGCTGCAATAATTGATAGTCTCAATTAAAGCTCAGTCAATCGCTGGCAGCAGCAGCAGTCAGCTTATTTCACTGCATTTTCATCATATTTTTTTTTTTTTATTTGATTTTTTTTTCATGGATTTTCTTCGGTTGTTTTGGCAACTGGCGTTGAAATCATCTCTCACTCTCACTGCATGCATATGCGCAGAATTGATTACAGTTGTTGACCCCTGACTCGTCATCATATACGTTGAGACACTCTTTCTCTCTCTCTCTCTTTGTCTCTGTCTCTCATTCCCCATGACTCATTGAATTCTCTGTCCCTTTTTTACCTTGGGCAGAAAAAAAAAAACTTCTCATAGCTCAATTGCATTTGTTCAACATCAACGATTCAATGGCTGCGCTAGAGTTTTGCAAGTGGAGGAGGCGGTGAGGAGGCGGTAAGCTAGGGCAGCAAGAGATTGCCGGATTCTCAGATAGGCACATAAAACCAAACTAAAATCGAACAACAACAACAACAACAACAAACAGCAATGAAAGCAAACTCGCAAAAGCAAACATAAACGCAAACGTTATGCGTATATTCTGAACAATTCAATTGGTCGAGTGTTTCTGGCACCTGAACAGGGGGACAAGCGATTTGCTGAAGTGACGTGAAGAGACACACACATAGAGAGAGAGAGAAAAAGAGAGAGAGAGGAAGAAAAGGTGATAGCAAGCATATGGAGGACAGTGAAATAATAGTGAACATTGGCAATTGAGTTCAGCCCCTTCAGCATATGAACTTGAACGCACTGAGGGAACTGTTTGCTGTTGTTGCTGTTGCCATTGCTGCCTAACGCAATGCGCCTACAATAACAACAACAACAACAAGCAGAAAAAGAAGAAGAAGAAGAAGAGCAACTGCCAACCAACGCAAAAAAAGCCAGCTGCGATGGCATTAGAGCATCGAGCTCTGGCCCAAAATCTCAGTTAGAAAATAGACAAAAAAAAGAAAAAAAGAAAGGAAGTATAAAAAAAATAAAACAATAGCAGTAAACAAAAGAGAGTCCAAGTGATACCCGAGAGAGAGAGAGAGAGAGAGAAAGAAAAAGTGATAGAGAGTGAAAGAGAAATATGCAAACAAATATTTGTTAGCCGACGAACAATTTTCACTAACAAATTACTGGTAAAAAAAAATAGAAAACAGAAAAATACTTAAAATAAATGTTTTTTTTTTTTAAATAAAAATATTATTTCTAAAATTAAAATTTTATTTTTAAAATTGAAATTAATTTTTTTTTAAATTAAAATATTATTTTTTAAATTAAAATATTATTTATAAAATTAAAATATTAATTTAAAAATTGAAATTAATTTCTTTTTAAATTAAAATATTATTTTTGAAAATTAAAATATTATTTATAAAATTGAAATATTATTTTTTAAATTAAAATATTATTTTTTAAATTAAAATATTATTTCTAAAATTAAAATATTATTCTTAAAATTGAAATTAATTTTTTTTTTAAATTGAAATATTATTTTTTAAATTAAAATATTATTTTATAAATTAAAATATTATTTATAAAATTAAAATTAATTTTTTTTTTAATTAAAATATTATTTTTGAAAATTAAAATATTATTTATAAAATTAAAATATTATTTCTAAAAATTAAAATATTATTGTTAAAATTGAAATATTATTTTTGAAAATTAAAATATTATTTTTTTTTTAAATTGAAATATTATTTTGAATATACTTAAATTGCATTTTTTTAAGTTTATTTAATATGAAAATAATATTTTTTTTAGAGCAAAAATAGAATGTTTAAAATACTAAAATTAAAATATTTATAAAAAAATTTATTTATTTTTTTTTATATTTAATTTTTAATAAAAAAAAATTATTTTTATTTTTTGTTTTGCTTTAATTTTTTTTATTTTTTTTTAATACTCTACTTAAATATATAATTTAAAAAAATAATATGTAATAAAATTTAATTATTAATTTTTTATTTTTTTTCCATTTTTATACAGCAATTTTCTTAAGTTAAATATTAAAATTACTGTATAAAAAATGGAAAAAAAAAATAAAAATTAATAATTATTTTATTACATATTATTTTTTTAAATTATATATTTAAGTAGAGTATTAAAAAAAAAAAATAAAAAAAATTAAAGCAAAACAAAAAATAAAAATAATTTTTTTTTATTAAAAATTAAATATAAAAAAAAATAAATAAATTTTTTTATAAATATTTTAATTTTAGTATTTTAAACATTCTAATTTTTGCTCTAAAATAAAATATTATTGTTCATATTAAATAAACTTAAAAAAATGCAATTTAAGTATATTCAAAATAATATTTCAATTTAAAAAAAAAATAATATTTTAATTTTCAAAAATAATATTTCAATTTTAACAATAATATTTTAATTTTTAGAAATAATATTTTAATTTTATAAATAATATTTTAATTTTCAAAAATAATATTTTAATTAAAAAATAAAATTAATTTTAATTTTATAAATAATATTTTAATTTATAAAATAATATTTTAATTTAAAAAATAATATTTCAATTTAAAAAAAAAATTAATTTCAATTTTAAGAATAATATTTTAATTTTAGAAATAATATTTTAATATTAAAAAATAATATTTTAATTTAAAAAATAATATTTCAATTTTATAAATAATATTTTAATTTTCAAAAATAATATTTTAATTTAAAAAGAAATTAATTTCAATTTTTAAATTAATATTTTAATTTTATAAATAATATTTTAATTTAAAAAATAATATTTTAATTTAAAAAAAAATTAATTTCAATTTTAAAAATAAAATTTTAATTTTAGAAATAATATTTTTATTTAAAAAAAAAAAACATTTATTTTAAGTATTTTTCTGTTTTCTATTTTTTTTTACCAGTAATTTGTTAGTGAAAATTGTTCGTCGGCTAACAAATATTTGTTTGCATATTTCTCTTTCACTCTCTATCACTTTTTCTTTCTCTCTCTCTCTCTCTCTCTCGGGTATCACTTGGACTCTCTTTTGTTTACTGCTATTGTTTTATTTTTTTTATACTTCCCTTCTTTTTTTTTTTTTTTTGTCTATTTTCTAACTGAGTTTTGGGCCAGAGCTCGATGCTCTAATGCCATCGCAGCGGCTTTTTTGCGTTAATTGGCAGTTGCTCTTCTTCTTCTTCTTCTTTTTCTGCTTGTTGTTGTTGTTGTTATTGTAGGCGCATTGCGTTAGGCAGCAATGGCAACAGCAACAACAGCAAACAGTTCCCTCAGTGCGTTCAAGTTCATATGCTGAAGGGGCTGAACTCAATTGCCAATGTTCACTATTATTTCACTGTCCTCCATATGCTTGCTATCACCTTTTCTTCCTCTCTCTCTCTTTTTCTCTCTCTCTCTATGTGTGTGTCTCTTCACGTCACTTCAGCAAATCGCTTGTCCCCCTGTTCAGGTGCCAGAAACACTCGACCAATTGAATTGTTCAGAATATACGCATAACGTTTGCGTTTATGTTTGCTTTTGCGAGTTTGCTTTCATTGCTGTTTGTTGTTGTTGTTGTTCGATTTTAGTTTGGTTTTATGTGCCTATCTGAGAATCCGGCAATCTCTTGCTGCCCTAGCTTACCGCCTCCTCACCGCCTCCTCCACTTGCAAAACTCTAGCGCAGCCATTGAATCGTTGATGTTGAACAAATGCAATTGAGCTATGAGAAGTTTTTTTTTTTCTGCCCAAGGTAAAAAAGGGACAGAGAATTCAATGAGTCATGGGGAATGAGAGACAGAGACAAAGAGAGAGAGAGAGAGAAAGAGTGTCTCAACGTATATGATGACGAGTCAGGGGTCAACAACTGTAATCAATTCTGCGCATATGCATGCAGTGAGAGTGAGAGATGATTTCAACGCCAGTTGCCAAAACAACCGAAGAAAATCCATGAAAAAAAATCAAATAAAAAAAAAAAAATATGATGAAAATGCAGGAAATAAGCTGCTGCTGCTGCTGCCAGCGATTGACTGAGCTTTAATTGAGACTATCAATTATTGCAGCAAAAAAACAAAAAAAAAAATAGCAGCGAGAAGACAGGAAAATGAAGGAAAATGAAAAGCAGTTTATGTCCGTCCAATCGACATAAACGGAAATCAATTTTAAAAAAATGTTTTAATGCGATTTAAGTGCAAGAAATGAAAAAAAAATAAAAAAAATAAATAATAAAAATAAAATGAAAATGATAAAAATGAAGCTGAAGAAGAAAAAGCTTGTTGGCAAAAGGCAAAGTAAAAAAAAAATTATTGATAAGTTAGCAAAAGGCTGAAATACTCAGACACAGAGACAAAGAAAGCTTTACTAGGCAAAGGGGAGGCAACTTTAAATTGATGTAAAGCTGCTTTTAACTTTACTAGAAATTTGTACACTATGCTGCAAGCAAATAAACTTTGCACTTTAAGAAGCTTTCAGAACAACGCTGCATAAACTTCAGTTTGCTTAACAGCTGAAGCAGCTTTTAACGCCTATAAATATATTTTCAAAAAGCTTTTAAAAGTCTTATACAAGCTTTTCAAGCTTCTTGTTACACATTTGGAATGAAATTATTTTATATTTGCTTTTAAGTTTCAATTGACTTTGTTTTTCCAATCACATTTTATATTTATATTTTTTTTATATATATTTGAAATTTTAATACTAGTTTTATTTTAAATTTATGCAACTTTTTGTGCATTTTTTATATATATTTTCTGTACATTTTCTATATATTTTTTATCATATATTTTCTATAATATTTTCTATATATTTTCTGTACTATTTTCTATATATTCTTTTTATTATATATTTTTTATAATATTTTCTGTTCATTTTCTATATAATTTTTATTATATATTTTCTATAATATTTTCTATATATTTTCTATATATTTTTTATATATTTTTTTTTACAATTTCTATATATTTTTTATTATATATTTTCTATAATATTTTCTATATATATATTTTCTTTACATTTTCTACATATTTTTTTATTATATATTTTCTATATATTTTCTCTACAATTTCTATATATTTCCTAATAAATATTTTCTATAATATTTTCTATATATATATTTTCTATATATTTTTTATTATATATTTTCTATAATATTTTCTATATATTTTCTATATAAATTTTTATTAAATATTTTCTATAATATTTTCTATATATTTTCTATATATTTTCTATATATTTTTTATATATTTTTTTTTTTACAATTTCTATATATTTTTTTATATATATTTTCTATAAAATTTTCTATATATTTTTTATAATATTTTCTGCATAAATTTGCTTTGAAGCTGAAAGCATAAGCTGCTTTTGCTAAGCAAATTTATTCATCATATAAAGCTTTTTGTAATTCTTTTATTTGTAAAACGAAGCGCATAAGAAGCTTTCATTATTTTTAGCAGCTTTTTGTAGAAGTTCAAGTTTCATAATTTCATAATCAGATTTATATAAAAAAAACTGTGAAAAAAGTATCAGCATAAAGCTTTTTGATCAACCTGCAACGCATGTTGATTTATGAAGCTTTTTATACCCTGTACCCATTGAAAATGGTTAAAAAAAAGGGTATATTAAGTTGTTGCAAATGTCCGTCTGTCTGTTTGAACGCAAAGAACTTCTAAACTATAAGAGCTAGAGATACGAAATTTGGTATGTAGGTTCCCATATAGCGTACTATGATTGAGTCTATTTCAAACTTTAGATGCCACGCCCCGTTCGCCCACAATATGCCAAAAACATGTTGAAGCTTCTCATATCTCAGCTTCTATAAGCACTAGAGTCTTGTAATTTGGCAGGGAACATTTAAGCATCAATATAAAACACTGCTGAAAAAATTGTATCGATTGATTAAAAAACAAAAAGTTATTAAACAATTAATTTTCACAAAATATACGTTAACTTAGCGTGGGGCAAGCATACGTCATCAAGAGCTGTCTATGTGTGCAACGAGAATGTATGCGAGCAACGCAACGAGCATGTATGCGAGCGAGCGCGTAGCTTGTGGTCCAATTTTTCACGCATACATATATGTAAATGTATCACTGTGTGCAGACTTACTGCAAGTAAAAAGCGCAAAATTGTGGATCAGGGAAGGAGAGGGAAGGAGAATGCTGATCAGAAAGCGAATACATATGTACGTACACAAGGAATAGGACAGCAAGTGTGACCAAGGGCGAGTGCGAAGCATATAAGAACATTTACATTTACATTTTATTCAACGTTGCAGGGTATTTTACTGTCGTGTGCACCCGACTGTAGCCTTCTCTACTTAAAAGCTTTCTAAGCTGTTTATTATAATTTGTTTTCTTAAAAGCAAAGCGCAGTTTTTTATAATATAAAGCACATTTACTAAGCTTTTACAGCAGCTTTTTAGACCTACATATTTGTTCTCTATAAGAAAAAAAGCTTTAGCAAGCTTTTAAGCTTTTTAGCATTTGATTGACATTTGCTGCAGATAAACAATAGAAAATTTACACAAAAAAAAGTGAAACCTTAACTTTCACTTGCTGCCAAGTTAATAGAGGCAGAGGAATACGCTTGGTAAAAATCTTGGTTAAATCTGTCGACAGATTGTAGAAGAAGTCTTAATGCATGTCGTAGCAATTTGTGCTGCCTGTCTCTGCCGAAATCCACTCGAAAGCCACTAAAAGAAGAAGCATTGACTTGAGCTGCTGCAGCAGTAGCAGCAGCTGAGTTTTGGGGCACGGCTTGACGCTGAGCCCATTAAAAAGATGCCAACAAGGCAATTGTCAAATGTAAATGAAGGCGTTGTAATAGATGTCCACGTTCCAGGCACGAAACGCAATAATTTGCAAATTTGCTCAAATAAATTCCATGCAAAGCGCCAGGCAGTGAGACCGAGAGAGAGAGAGTGAGCAAGAGCCTAAAATATTTGCTACCGCCAAAGCCAAAAGCCAGTAGAAAATGTATGCAAAGTCGTCTCACATATTGTCTGAGTGTGAGGCAAAAACGGCAAAAACGGGAAAAAACTGAGCAGCAGCTAAAGGCCGCATACTGTCGCTTCCCTTGTCAATGATATGCAAAAACATTGCTCTGCAGCAGCCAGCCAGCAGCAGTGGCAGCGCAAATGCCGCAGTCCAACAAAATCCATAGTCAAGCTTTTCGAGTCCCAATGTCTAAAGCCAGAGACCAACCGACCGAACGGCACTGAGATAAGCGCCAATTGTAGCCA
>JBAMBR010003343.1:0-10628 GCA_037044475.1 Zaprionus obscuricornis | reverse complement strand
TTTAATCGTAAGCGTACATAAATTATAGGCACATTTTATTTAATTGATTTACTTACATTAAATATATATAATTAAAAAAAAACTTGCATTGCATCATTCTTGTTATATGTGCAACAGAGCACCCTGTATTGATTGTGCAGCAGCAGCAGCTGCATCGATTAAACAATGACGATGGGCTTTAAAAAGCTCAGTTCAAGGTCATACCGAAAAATATCTGAGAGTTGTAATAATTTGTTACAATTGATTTTATTCTTAAATAATTTATTTTCTTTCGATTTTTTCTTTTTAATTTAAATAATTCGTGAGTAACAATCTTGACAGTGCGTGCATTTTTTTTTTTTTTGCTTGTTATTCAGAAATCAAAAAAAAATAATAATAATACATGATATAATTATATATATATAAACATTTCATTTTGCTAAATTGGAAATTTTGTTGGTATTCTTGTTGTTGTTGTTGTTATTATTATTCTTAGAATGCGACGTTGCTTAGCAGCGCGTCGTTGTTATTGTGATAGATTCCTTAACTGCCAGATTTCTGTTGCAGAACAGTAGAGTATTGAATTGTGGCTCTGTGAACTAGAAATTGATATTGATATTGTATTATTATTATGATATTTGCAGCATATTTCTATATAATTTTCTTTATAATTTATACATACGTGCAAAAGAAATGCAAGGCAATCTTGTTAATCCCTCCCCCCTAATATGTTGTTAATTTTATGATTTACATCTTCTTCTTTATAGTTATTAATAATTAAAAGTGTTGTGGCCCTAAACAGCGAGACCAAAAACGGAGACAATGCAATACATAGTTTTGTTCTCCCAACGAACGGTGCAGCTGCCATCAGTGTCATTGTTCCAGTAACATGAGCTGGCTGTATGCAGGCCAGCGCCATTCTTTTGCATAATCATTGCAGTCACAATGTATTTATACGGCTTCTGCTCCTTTGTAAGGACAGTTAGGCAATTTTCAACTACCTGGCCGGTCCAGTTGTTTACTTTATCGTGCTGGTATGCATTACCACCGATAGTTGATTCGATAGCCTCTTTGATTGTTTTGCTCACATCATCCACAATAAATTGGCTTTCCTCGCGTGACTCATCCATTCTTTTATTTAGTTAAATGTATTATCAAGTGCGAATATCTATATATAGGTTATAAAATCAAATGAATTCACTTTAACTTCAATTATGTTCAATTAAAATATGCGCTTGCTTAGCATTTGTTGGCGCGTCCGTTTTGCACAAAAAATATGTCTGAATAGTTTTGACAAAATTTGCTTCCCTTGTTGCTGCTTAGAGAGAGCAGTTGTTTCTAGTGATGTAAGAAACAATGATATATCGATATATTTGTTTTTGTTACATGCGATGATTTATTAGAGCCAGACATATGTGATTTGTGTAATTATATCGATAGCTAACAAACGATATCGACCAATGATTTAGCTTGGAGCGAGACATCTGTTGATTTTAATTTATATCGATATCAAACGAACGATAAATCGAACAATTCGCTAACTATCGACCTTTCACCAAAATTTTGTTTATTTTACGTTATTTGCGCAATACTTGAAGAAAAATAATAATGAGCATATCCGTAACAACAACAGCGTCTGCATTTTCCAGCTTGGATACAGCAGCGCTAGAGCGTGAGGCTGAATTATTAACCGAACTGCCTGTGACATTCGAACAAATCTGGAACGAAACACACAAAAAAGTCAGCAGCGGTTGGATACGACAAAATGGTTACAAACGTGTATGTATAATAATTTAACAAAGAAACGTACAAGAATAAACATTTTTTATTTATATACAGATATGTTTGCAATTTCCCGATGATTATTTGTCACATAGCAACGCCATCAGCAACAGTCTGAAGGAAACACTGGCATCTGACGGTGTAAATATTTTCATCATGGCCGACACCACATACGGCAGCTGCTGTGTAGATGAAATTGCAGCTGCACATGTTGAGGCAGATAGTGTAATACACTTTGGAAATGCATGTCGTAGCAAAGCGAGCCGTTTGCCTGTACTCTATTTATACCCAGTGCTGCCGTTGGATGTGCCAGAGATGCTTAAACAGTTGGCTGCACTGCAGTCCGAATGTGCCGATCGAGATGTATGTGTTTACTTGGACATTGGGTATCAGCATGTGTATGAGCAATCAAATGTTGCCGAAGGCGAAGACACATTCTATAGCCGGCTGCGTGAAGTTTTGTTGCCAAAGAAGCTAAGCATTGAGATATATCCACCGTCAGCTGAAGACACTGCTGAGAATAAGCAACCAGATGAATCAAGCATTTCCTCTGCCGATCGCATTTGTATTTTTGTTGGTAGCGATAATCAACGCTTTGCGAATCTATCATTGACCACAAACGCATTCCAGTGGCATATCTTTGATGGTGCCACTGCCAAGTTAAGCCTGAAGAATCCATTAACCGCACAATACATTCGCCGACGCTACTACTATATAGAGAAATGTAAAGATGCACAGACATTGGGTCTGATTGTGGCAACATTAAGTGCTGTCGGTTATCTAGATGTTGTAACACGACTACAGACAATGGCCAAAAGTCGTGGCATTAAGACACAACTCATATCAGTGGGACGTATTAATCCTGCGAAATTGGCAAATTTCCTTGAAATTGATTGCTTTGTACTCATCGGTTGCCCTTTCAATAATATGTACAATTCCAAGGAGTACTATAAACCAATTGTTTCTGTTTTTGAGGCTGAAATGGCACTTAATCCCGCCTGGCACATGAAATATCCAGAGGCTTATGTTACAGATTTTAAACAATTACTGCCAGAGGGACGCAGTTTTCTCGCATTCGATGAAAAAGCAATTCCAGAGCAAGATGTTAGCCTGGTCAGTGGACGCATGAGAGGTGGCAATGCAGAAAATGATGATACTGTTGAAACGGCAAGCAATGTTGTTGCCACACAAGCCAAAATGGCTTTGATGACAACAGACACAGGTTTGTCATTTGAGGATCGCACTTGGCAGGGCCTAGATCCAGCACTGGGACAAACAGAACCAGCTAAAATACAAGAGGGACTGAGCGGCATTCCCATCAAGTACTCGCATGATTAACAACAATATTTATAATATTAAAATATTACTTAATAATAATAAAAATAAACAACAACGAACAAAATATTACAGGCAGCTACTTTTAATAGTTGTTTGTAATTTTATTTTAGTTTTAAATTTTTTTTATCTTGCATCAAATTGTTGTTTTTCACTTTTTAATAATTAAACTACACGGGTTAATAACGTGTCCACCTTAAACTCTCAACCAGTACATGGATGAGCGAATTCTGTTGTAATCGGGCAAATTCTCAACAGGTCCAACAGCAGCGACAGCTGGGCATCTGTCATAAACATATTTCATGCCAACGTCACGTACATTTTGCACAGTAACGGCATCGATGCGCTGCTCCAGTTCGTGCAATGGTATGCGACGGTTATAGCACAAGATCTGGCGACCAATATCTTCACAGATGGGTGTGGTGCCATCCAATTGCAAGAGCACATTTGTCTTCAACAAATTCTTAGCACGCTCAACCTCAGCCTCGGTGACCATTGTGCATAGACGCATCCATTCGGTCTGCACATTGAAGATCATATCCTGCAAATTACAAATTTAGCATAAGAATCAATGATAATGATAATTTGTTAATAATCGAAATAAAATTTACCTCGCACTGCAGTGGATCGCATACGAAGTAGATACCCCAGAGACCAGTATCCTTGTAGCAGGTGTTGAACGACTGGAAGCTGTGGCACAAATCTATGAAGCAACGAGAAGAAAAGTTTCGGTATATTCAAAAAAAATATATATAACCTGCGGAACTTACTGTCTTCAGCACTGGCACGGGCCAGGTTGGATGCATTGTTGGCGCCACCGCCCTGTGAGCGATCCCAGGCACCAACCAAAGTGTTGGCCACCATCAATGGGATGTTGTCCTGATCGGTCCAACCGCAACCCTCAACAGCGAGAGCCACATGAGCTAAGGGCAGGGAATCATCACGTACACGCACCTCAGAGCCAGTGAAACGGCAGGGTGTCACTTCAGGTGCCAGCACACTGGACTCCAAGCTGCCCAAAGACTGTGAGGCCAACTTAACCAGTTCGTCGTGCTTTACACCACCAGCGCCAGCCAATACAATGCGAGATGCCTTGTAGTGAGTCTGAATGTAATCGGTTAAATCGGATCTACCAATGGACCTACGATAAAAAGAGATTAGACAATTAGACATCGATATGCCAATTATATATTTTTTTTTCTTTGACTTACTGAATGTTCTTGGTGGGGCCCAAGATGGTCTGGCCAAGGGGGGTACCCTGGTAGGCAGTAGCATGCAAATGATCAAAGACCACTTCCTGTAGATTGCTCTCCACTTCCTGCATTTCACGCAGAATGACTGAGCGTTCACGTGCAATTTCGGATTCACCCAATTTCGAGTTTTGAATGATATCAGCCAAAATCTCAACAGCCTTAGGCACATCCTTGGACAGACACTTGGCATAGTATACAGTCTGTTCGCGAGATGTGTACGCATTCAGGTGAGCGCCAAGATTCTCAACCTCCAGTTCCAGTTCGGTTTGCGACCTTTTAGCGGTGCCCTAATAACAATATTGATTATCAACTATCAATATGTTAGGCAATTATAATTTTTACACTTACCTTGAACGCCATGTGCTCCAGAAAATGGGCAACACCATTGTTCTTCTCGTTTTCGGAACGCGAACCAGCATCGATCCATAGTCCAATGGTAGCAGTAGAGGCGCCGGAATCCTCACTAGCAACGCGCAGACCGTTGTCAAGCTTGGTCACCTGAGTGGCAGGTATGTTTAACAGCGTCTTCTTAACATTTAGAGCTGATTTATAGCGCTGTTGATAAATGCAAAATATATATTAATAACAATTAGTAAAATTATTTATTCTGTTGAGCAACTGGTCAGAGCTCAAAACATAACCTCAAAATGTGCAAAACAATTTTGTAACTAATTTTTGTGAATTTTATAAAATTCGATTAAAGATTGCCAATTGGAAACAAAGTATTTATAGAAGAATTAAACCATTTTCAATTGTTTAATGTACAATTAATGGCAAATAGTCGATATAAATTACAATTACGTAATTGTAAATCATCAATCGTAATATTTATTGTATCGTTTATTTACCTTGATTAGATCAACGCCACGAGTGTACGCGCGTATATTTTGCGTTACATTAAGTACACGCAACGCCATCGTTTCTTAAGTTCGATTTATATATTAATGCACTCTTAAAATTAAGTTAAACTTCTGCGATTCTTCCGATGTCGCGGCGCCTGCTGAAAAAAAATTTACACACACATAATAGTATGGTGTTAAGTTAGCCTCACCAATCTAATCAGCTGATTTTCTATTTCTATCACTTGGCCACACTTAGAATCTTCGAAAAGTTGGCAACGCGCAATTTGCGGTCTGTGTTTTTCACTTTTGCTATATTCAGTTTTTTAAAAAAAGAAATTGTTTACTTGTAATAAAAACGGACGAATTTTGAATACAAAAGAAAAAAGCATTGCTAACTAAGATCAACATATTCAAAATCAATGGCTGGCAACTTTTGGCAGAGTTCACATTCACAGCAATGGATACTGGATAAACAAGATTTACTAAGGGAGCGTCAAAATGATTTGTTGGCTCTCAGCGAGGATGAATATCAAAAGATATTTATATTCTTTGCAAATGTTATACAAGTGCTAGGCGAACAATTGAAATTGCGTCAACAGGTGATTGCCACAGCAACTGTTTATTTCAAGCGTTTTTATGCACGCAACTCCTTGAAGAACATTGATCCTTTGCTCTTGGCGCCAACCTGCATTCTGTTAGCCTCCAAAGTCGAAGAATTTGGCGTCATCTCAAACTCACGCCTCATTTCTATTTGTCAATCGGCAATAAAGACTAAATTTAGTTATGCCTACACACAAGAGTTTCCCTATCGCACCAATCATATTCTGGAATGTGAATTTTATTTACTGGAGAATCTGGACTGTTGCCTAATTGTATTTCAACCCTATCGACCCTTACTACAGCTCGTACAGGATATGGGTCAAGAGGATCAATTGTTAACGCTTAGCTGGCGCATTGTAAACGACTCATTGCGCACAGACGTCTGTCTGCTCTATCCACCATATCAGGTATATGGCCATTGACTTTTCATAATTTATAATATTAACTTTTGATATTGACTCTGCACAGATTGCCATTGCCTGCCTGCAGATTGCATGTGTTATACTGCAAAAGGATGCAACAAAACAATGGTTCGCTGAACTGAATGTCGATTTGGACAAAGTGCAGGAAATTGTTCGTGCTATAGTTAATCTTTATGAGCTATGGAAAGACTGGAAAGAAAAGGATGAAATTCAAATGTTGCTCTCGAAAATACCAAAACCTAAACCACCACCACAGCGTTGACTATGACGATGATGATGGGGATGATGATGACGCTATTGGTATTGGTTTTCCATTTTATTTTTATATTTTTTTTTAATTTAATTTTATTTTGTACTCTACATTTATATAAGATTAGAAAACTAATTCAATAATTATTATTATTATTATAGATACTTGGCTTGTCCGCTTGAGAATTTTGTGTTTAATATTTTTGCCTTATCGACAATTTGCTTGGTTTGATTTTTATCGATTTTATTTAGCTTCAAATCCACATCACGACTAAAAGGTCGTCGTTCTGGCTTAGATCCAGAGGCAGCTAGTTCCTTTTCCTGCAAATAAGAAAGAAATTTTTATTACTTTATTTTTTTTTTTTTCATATATAGTATATCTCACCCGTGCACGCTGTTCCTTGCGTAACTTTTTCTGATGTAATTGCACTAGAGACTCATCCCTCTTATGTTTCTTTTTATGCTTTTTGGCAATTTCTTCCTGCTCCTCATCACGTTGCCGTTCATATTTTTCCTGTGCCGCTTGCTCCATATCCTTGGAACTGCAAGATTTTGGACCACCTGCCGCTGCAGCTGCTTCGCTCTGTGGTGTCTTTGTCCAAGAGCTGCGATCTTTAAAATCTGGTCGCTCCTTACCCTGATAAAATGTGCGCTTCATATTGTTCAATGCTGCGAGGCCACCTTTTAATCCTACTTCTGGTAATTCCAACATCCATTCTTCGCGTACATCTTGATCTTTTGTGGAACTGTTTAAGCCATCGCCTTGCAATGCAGCCAATTTTAAAGTCAACGCACGTTCCTCTAATTCAACTTGCGTGGCATTTGGCATTGGTCCAAAAGTATCCGTCAGATCGTCTTCATCATCATCATTATCATCATGTGCGTGTTTCTGGTTAGGAATGCTGGACGATTGCGCTAAACTATTGGGCATCACTGGACCAATCATTGCTACCGGCTGTGACTGTGGCTGCGGTTGTCGCTCAGGCTGAGCCACAGTCTTTGTCTCTTTAAGCAAATGCGGTGGCAATGCAGGTCCGAAAGCATCATTATTATCATCAGCAATGGGCAAATCTCTTGGCGGCGCTATGGGCACTACTGCCGCCAATGACTTATCACGTTTCTCCTCATTATCACGTCGGCTACGTTTCTTCTCCTTATGCCGTTTCTCGCGTTTGTGTTTCTTCGATTTACTATGTTTCTTATGCTTGCGCTTTCGTCGATGTTCTTCCGAACTGCTGCTACTGTTGGAGCTGCTTGAATCACTCGACATGGTATACTCTGTAAGAAAGTCGAATGTTCTTGAATAATGCAAACTCCGCTTTAATTTCTTTTTCTCATATTATTTTTTTTTTTTAACTATTAATTGAATTAACTTTGGAAACTTAGCAATAATTAACAAGTCAGCATTAACAGGCGTAGGTTTAACTATTAAGAAAGAAAGCAGGAAGATTATATATATATGTGGCAGTTCCAATATTATTTAAATGCAGATTCTATTGTATAACAAAAGTTTTCATTGCCTTTCGATAGCTATAGATGAGTGACTTGAAGATGCCGGCAGTCGCAATATTTTTTATTGATTGCGTTACGCTACTTTTCCAGACAATATCATTAACGGAGACCTGCACAATCTTTGGCAGCAATGGTGATTGTGATAAATGTTCTATTACATCTTCATAGTCACCACGGCAGGCAGCATTACGTTGCAGGCGACGACATAATTCGCTTGGCAATTGACGTAGATGTGAACGTATTGCTGCATGTGATTTATCCTGTTCAAAGATTATTGCTGGCTTATTTGAGCCCGGCTCAAAGCCATGCATATTGACAGCCACATATTGAGATAGCAGCTTCATTGCCGGCTGATAGAGTGCAAAGAATTCGGATAATTGTGGTGCAACGATATTGTGCACCTTTTGTTTATTCTCGCCAAAGATCATACGAAAATCACCCTTATAACTGAGTCCTGCTATTGTATGAAATAATTGATAAGCTGTAAACTTATCAGGTAACATTAGTAGAGCTGTTCGTATAGCCGATTCCAGATTATAAGCAACCGCTTTTTGCAGACCTGGATTATCTGTCAAATTGACGAGATCCGTGACAGGCTTCTGTAATCGTCCGGCCAAATACAGATGACGCCAGTTTACAAGATCTTCAATAAGATGTTCCTCATTGACCACACCATATTTAATAGTTAAACCCAAATCCTCCAATGGCACTAAAGTATTGAAATATACTTTAGCACCAAGTCGTTCCTGATACTGTGTAACAAAGTTAGCGCCCAGATATTGTAGTGCCGAGTAATGACTAGAATGCCGATATATATTCTCTGCATGGAATCCCAATGAATCGCGCACGCAAAATATTAAATCAATGACACTTTTTGCACCAGATGATTTGCTCGTTTGGTGACTAGGCGCCTCATAGCCCACCTGCTGTTTAACGGCTGAGCCATAGGCAAACATGTAACTCACATTGCCTAATGGAAAGCGTGTCACTGTGCGCCTGTATAGGTCCAACATGGCAGGAATTTTGTTGTTTTTTAATGTATTTAGGATTAGTGAGGTATTAAATAATGATTTTTTTTATAATTACGTTTCGTTGGTTTGTTCAATATAGTCTTGATATAGTTGTTTATTTGTCTGCCAGCAACGAAAATGCATTAGCTTCTGACATCTTCCGGCAACACGGTCAGGTTTCGATAACTCTAAGACAGACCGAAAACAACGAATAAATACATTTATCGATGTATCGATTTTAATACAAAACAAAACAAAATACTAAATTAATTTCTTATACCAGCGACAACAACCAGGGCTGCATGTTGACAGGAGGCAAACATGATGTGGTCGTAAGGTTTGTTATTCAAAAAAACATTTCAGTCACTCATTTTATTTAATATTATTTTATTTTTTTTTTTTTGATAATTTATTTCACAGAAAAATTTAAATGCCCTACTCGAGAATTGGTTTTGTAGTTATTTGTTTTTTTTTTCACTCCACATATGTTACAAAAATTTTGCCACTGATAGTAGTGTGTTGACAACCCTAAATTATCGGTGCTAAGTATTCTTTCGGAAGAAGAAAAACGCACATTTTTTTTTTTTGTACCACAACAACAACAAACCAGTCCTTCCCAGAAATAAAATAAAATCCAAGAAAACTGTGGAACTTGTGCTAAATTCATCTAATATTCGACTATTACCAAAAAAAAAAAAAAAATAAATAAATAAAAAAAAAAATAAAAATCAAAACCATAAAAAAACACAAAAAAAAAACCTAAACAGCAAAAATGCCGCAGCCAGAGAAACGATCAAAGATGGGAACAGAATCTGAGCAAGATTTCGAGTCAATGAGTTCTGATAGCGGTGAACCATCCACATCTACATCTGCATCCGCATCCACATCTCAGTCTAGCTTAAATATAAATGACTTGCCAACATTTACAACGGTAAGTGAATCTCAATATTAACAGTTATAATAAATATCAATATTGCGCATGGCTTGTGCAGGATGCATTTCGGAATGTTGTAGCTGCCACAAGAAGTTGCAATGCCTTTCCACAGGGTACGGCGCGCTCCCTTTATCTCAGCTATCCGGGTTACGCACGCATGCTGGAAGAGCAATCACAGCGTGTGCTCGGCCTGATTAGCAAGGTGCTTAGAGTGGAGAATATTAATGGTGACATTAAGCGGTAAGTTAGAAAGAGAGATAGAGAGCATAGAAAGATTCTCATATTATATTAATCTTTTTAAACATTACATTATATAGACGTCACGACGATGAGAAACTTGAATTGGTTCAGGAATGTAATGATATACTATTTGAACGTATTACGACAAATTTGGATATAAAACGTGGAATGCGACACAAGAATAATCATATGGTAGTTGAAACAGAAGTGGATATGCAGACAACATCACCAGCAAGACCTGCAAGACCTACAATAACAACATCATCTTCAACAACAACAGTAACAGCAACAACAAACACAACTGATGAAACTTCACGTGCTGGCAGTTGGAATCGTACAAGTTTTTTACCGGTTACACCCGTAGCACGTAGCACAGTGTCGGCACGTTTATTTACAGCCAAGAATATAGTTCGACCACAAATGCAATTTAAAGTTCCCGTTGATAATAGTGCTGCAAATCCATTTCGACC